>CAUYQU010009191.1:0-22520 GCA_963574635.1 Cheracebus regulus | reverse complement strand
ATTGTTAAGCATAATTATTGGCATAAAAGAGGTTTTTAATACCCATTTTTAGACTGCATTCTAGCCTGGGCAATAAAACAAGAATCCCAATCTCTCTCCCTCTTTCTCGTCCTCTTTCTTACTCTCTTTCATTCTTTTTTTTCCTTTCTTTTGCTGTTTCTTTTTTTCTTTCTCCTTTTCTTTTTCTTAAAAAGAAAAAAAAAGAAAAGAAAAACTAAGCACACAGTTACTTCCAGTTAAATATGTCTTCTGGTCTAAGCAAACTAAATTATTGCCTCTTTCTCTTTCCCTATCAAAAAGAGATGATTTATCCTTTTCTTCTATCACTGATCTAAAACGACTTTCTGCTTTTATAATGATCTGGTGTCCAAGGACATTGAAACAGTTTGTCTAAATTTAGTTTTCTTGATCTCTCAGTAACTTGTTATTGCTGACTGGTCTCAGACTGTACCTTGTCAGTTTAATATATCACTCCTTTTCCCCCATTCAGCACCCTTAGATGGGGGTGATTCCCAAGAAAAAAAAAAAAACTTAAAGACTGACATAAACAAACTAAAGGGGTGGAAAAATGCAATTCATGCAAATGGACACCTATTCTTAGATCTAATGAAACAAACTTGAGAGCAACAGCAGTTAAATGCGACAAAGAGGTACATTATATAATGATAAAAGGCCTTGTTCAAAAGGAATTGTATCACAATTCTAAAGATACATGTGCCTAACATTGGAGGTCCTAAATTTATAAAACAATTACTAATAGACCAAAGAAATGAGGCAGAAACAGAGTAATAGTGGGGGACTTCAATACTCCACTAACAGCACTAGACAGGTCATCAAGCCAGGAAAGTCAACAAACAATGGATTTAAACTACACCTTGGAACAAATGGATGTAACAGATAAATACAGAACATTTCATCCAACAACCGCAGAATACACATTCTAATCAACAGTACGTGGAACTTTCTCTAAGACAGACTGTATGATAGTGTGTGGGAGGGAAACCCTGCAAGTGCCAAGGCAAGGGTCTGAAGCCTCAGCCTGTTTCCATATGAATACTGAATTAGAAAATAATTAGAAATATAAGCACACAGTTATTCCTATATATAATCATATATAATCATGTAGTTACTCACATGTAATCATAGATATCTATATACTCAATATGATCTTTTAATCTTACTAATGATTCTCGGGTCATCAAGTGTGGAACTGAAGTGACATTGGGAAGGAGGTGACCCTAAGGCAAAATGCTCTAAGCCCTCTGTCATGCCCACATAAGGGCTGCTAGAGGGCACCTCAGCTGTGTAGCAGTGCTAGCGCTGGGGAAGCACCCACTGTTTAGCAAGCTAGGGAAGGAGACATTCAAGGTGCCCGAGACATCTCCTTCCTGGGGGAGTTAGGAGAAAACTCCGCGCCTCCGAGCTCTTGTGGCGAAGCCTGATGGCTGTCAGGGAGGCCTGCAGACATCATCGGGCTTGTCTCTACGTGGTGCTGTGCTTCAGTGGTCACGTTCCATGTCTACTTTCACGTTCCACTTCTGCACCTGGTTCCTTTTTCTTAGAGGAATTAGTAATAGTAACATAAATCTTAATGTCCTTGATACTTCTGACAAGTATGTGAAAAGTGCTTACACATTTTCTCCTCGCCTCAGCTACTTCAAAGTCCTGGGCCCCTGTCTCCAAGACACATGATTTACTTCCCCCTATCACTGACTACCAGTGCCTCACCCTACCCTACCCCTTGCTTTGTACTCAATAAAAGTCAGAGTGTCCAGGCACTCAGGGCCACTGCCCGACTCCACACTTTGGTTGGCAGTGGACCCCTGGGCCCAAACTCTTTTCTCTTTGTGTCTTGTGTCTTATTTCTACAGTTTCTCATCTCCACACCTGTAGAGAGGGGCTCACAGGACCCTGCAGGGCTGGACCCTACATGATAGGCCATAGAATGAGCTTCAGTAAATTTAAGAAAACCGCAATTATATCAAGCACTCTCAGACCGCAGTGGAGTAAAACTGGAAATCAACTCCAAAAGGAACCTTCAAACCATGCAAATACCTGGAAATTAAGTAACGTGCTCCTGAATAAGCACTGGGTCAAAAATGAAATCAAGATGGAAATTAAATTCTTCCAACTGAATGACAATAATGACACGACCTATCAAAACCTCTGGGATACAGCAAAGGCAGTGATAAGGCAGGAGGTTCGTGGCCCTGAACACCTACATCAAAAAGACTGAAAGAGTACAAACAGACACTCTAAGGTCACACCTCAAGGATCTAGAGAAACAAGAACAACCAAACCCAAACCCAGCAGAATAAAGAAAATAACCAAGATCAGAGCAGAACTAAATGAACTGAAACAAAAATAATTACAAAAGATAAATGCAACAAAAAGCTGGTTCTTTGAAAAGAGAAATAGAACTGATAGACCATTGGCAAGATTAACCAAGAAGAGAAGTGAGAAAACCTAAATAACCTCACTAAGAAACAAAACAGGAGACATTACAGTTGACACCACTGAAATACTAAAGATCATTCAAGGCTACTATGAACAACTTTATGCACATAAACTAGAGAAGCTAGAAGAGATGGATAAATTTCTGGAAAGATACAACCCTCTTAGTGGAATTAGGTATCCTGAACAGACCAGTAACAAGCAGTAAGACTGAAATGATAATTTAAAAATTACCAACAAAGTCAGTCTAGGACTAGATGGATTAACAGGACAATTCTACCATTCATAGGAGAATTGGTACCAATCCTTTTGACACTACTCCACAAGACAGGGAAAAAGGAACCCTACGTAATTCATTCTATGAAGCCAGCATCACCCTAACATGAAAACTAGGAAACGATGCAACCAAAAAAAGAAAACTACAGACCAATATCGTTAATGAACATAGATGCTAAAGTTCTTAGCAAAACACTAGCTAACCGAATCCAACAACATAGCAAAAAAAATAATCCACCATGATCAAGTAGATGTCATACCAGGAATGCAGGGATGGTTTAATATATTCAAGTCAATGAATGTGTTACACCACATAGATAGAATTAAGAACAAAAATCACATGATCCTTTCAGTAGAGGCAGAGTAAGCATTTGACAAAATCTAGCAACACTTAATGATTAAGACTCTGAGCAAAATCAGCATACAAGGGACATACCTTAATGTCATAAAAGCCATCTATGAGAAGCCCACAACCAACCTAAGACTGAATGGGGAAAAGTTAAAAGCATTCCCTCTGAGAACTCAAACAAGACAAGGATGCTCACTTTCACCACTCCTCTTCAACACAGTACTGGAAGTCCTAGCCAGAGCAATCAGACAAGACAAAGAAATGAAGGGCATCCAAGTTGGAAAAGAGGAAGTCAAACTGTCACTGTTTGCTGACTATGTGATTGTTTACCTTGAAAACCCTAAGGACTCCTTCAGAAAGCTCCTAGAACTGAGGAAAGAATCCAACAAAGTTTCCAGATACAAGATTATTGTACACAAATAGCTCTTTTGTACACCAACAGTGACGAAGCAGAGAATAAAATCAGGAACTCAACCCCCTTTATAACACCTGTAAAAACAAAACCAAACAAAAACTTAGGAACATACCTAACCAAGGAGGTGAAAGACCTCTACAAGGAAAACTACAAAACACTGCTGAAAGAAACCGTAGACAACATGTACAAATGGAAACACATCCCATGCTCACAGATGGGTAGAATATTGTGAGAATGACCATACTGCCAAAAGCAATCTACAAATTCAGTTTAGTCCCCATCAAAGTACCACCATCATTCTTCACCACATTAGAAAAAACAATTCTAAAATTCAAATGGAACAAAAAAAAAGAGCCTGCACAGCCAAAGCAAGACTAAGCAAAAGGGACAAATCTAGAGGCATCACATTACTTGATTTCAAACTATACTCTAAAGCCATTGTCACCAAACAGCATGGTACTGGTACAAAAATAGGCACACACATCAATGAAACAGAATGGAGAACCCAAAATAAACCCAAATACTTACACAGCCAACTGATCTTTGACAAAGCAAACAAAAACAAAGTGGGGAAAGAAGACCCTTTTCAACAAATGGTGCTAGGATAATTGACTGGCCACACACAGGAGAATGAAACTGGATTGTCATCTCTCACCTTCACAAAAATTAACTCAGGATGGATTAAAGACTTAAACCTGGCTGGGCGTAATGGCTTATGTCTATAATCCCAGCACTTTGGGAGGTCAAGGTGGGCGGATCGCTTGAAGTCAGGAGTTTGAGACCAGCCAGGCCTACACAGTGAAACTCCGTTTCTACTAAAAATACAAAAATTAGCTCGGCATGGTGGCAAGCACCTGTAATCCCATCTACTCGGGAGGCTGAGGCAGGAGAATCACTTGAACCCAGGAGGCAGAGTTTGCAGTGAGCCGACATTGCGCCATTGTACTCCAGCCTGGGCGACAAGAGTGAAACTCCATCCCCCATACCTCCCTAGCCCAAAAAAGGCTTAAACCTAAACCTAAGACTTGAAACTATAACAATTCTAGAAGATAACATTGGAAAAACCTTTAGAGACATTGGCTTAGGCAAGGGTTTCATGACCAACAACTCAAAAGTGAATGCAATAAAAACAAAGATAAATAGCTGGAACCTAATTGAACTAAAGCACTTTTGCATGGCGAAAGAAGAGTCAGCAGAGTAAACAGCCCATAGGGTGGGAGAAAATCTTCACAATCTATTAATTTGACAAAGGACTAATATGCAGAATCTACAATGAACTCAAATCGGTAAGAAAAAAAACAATCCCATCAAAAAGTGGGCTAAGGACATGAACAGACAATTCTCAAAAGAAGATAGACAAATGGCCAACAAATGGAAAAAAAGACAACTCAACATCACTAATCATTAGGGAAATGCAAATTAAAACCACAGTTTGACATCCCTTTACTCCTCCAAGAATGGTCATAATCGAAAAAATCGAACAGTAGATGTTGGCATGAATGCAGTGAACAGGGAACACTTCTATGCTGCTGGTGGGAAGGTAAACTAGTACAGCTGCCATGGAAAACAGTGTGGAGATTCCTTAAAGGACTAAAAGTACAATTTTATCCAGCAATCTTACTACTGGGTATCTACCCAGAGGAAAAGAGGTCAATATTTGAAACAGATACTTGCATAATCTTGTTTATAGCAGTACAATTCACAATTGTAAAATCGTGGAACCATCCCAAATGCCCATCAATGAGTGGATAAAGAAGCTGTAGTATGCGTATACAATGGAATACTATGCAGCCTTAAAAAGGAACGAATTAGCAGCATTTGCAGTGTCCTGGATGAGACTGGAGACTTTTTTTCTAAGTGAAATAACTCAGGAATGTAAAAGCAAATGTTTTATGTTCTCACTGATAAGTGGGAGCTAAGCTATGAGGCTGCAAATGCATAAGTATGACACAATGGACTTTGGGGATTTGGGGGAAAGAACGGGAGGGGGGCGAGGGATAAAAGACAACAAATATGATGCAGTATACACTGCTTGAGTGATGGGTGCACTGAAATCTCACAAATCACCACTAAAGAATTTACTCATGTAACCTGGTCAGGCATAGTGGTTCATACCTTGTAATCCTAGCACTTTGGGAGGCTGAGGTGGGCAGATCACCTGTCAGGAGTTCAAAACCAGCCTGGACAACATGGAAAAACTCTGTCTCTACTAAAAATACACAATTAGCTGGGTGTAGTGGTGGACACCTGTAATCTCAGCTATGCGGGAGTTAAATTGTTAAAACAATCGCTTTAACCCTGGAGGGGAGGCGGAGGTTGCAGTCAGCCGAGATCCCACCACTGAACTCCAACTATCTCAAAACAAAACAAAAAATTATATAACTGAATACCACCTGCACCCCAATAACTTACGGAAAAATAAAAAATGAGAACTGATCTGTATTTTGTCTCTGTATCACTAGCAACTAATAAACACAGTAAACCAACACAATCGATCCTCATTATTCACCGATTCTGTCTTTGTGAATTTTCCTACTTGCTTAAATGTCTTGGTAATTCTCCGAATCAACACCGGCAGTATGCACAGTCTTTCCTGGACATGCCTGTGTGCGGAGCAGAGAAGAACTCGAGTCTCCAAGCGCACATGTCGCTCCCAGTGCAGTCTGAACTGCTTTCAGCTCTCCAATGCCAGCAAGTGTCCTTTTTGAGGGGTACTTAGTGCTGTGTTTGTTGGAGTTTTTTTAAATTTTTGACATGGAGTCTCACTCTGTTGCTCAGGCTGGAGTGCAATGGGCCAGTCTTGGCTCACTGCAGCCTCCACCTCCCAGGATCAACCGATTCTCATGCCTCAACCTCCCGAGTAGCTGGGATTACAGGTGCCTGCCACCACACCCAGCTAATTTTTTTGTATATTTAGTAGAGACCAGGTTTCACTATGTTGGCCAGGCTGGTCTTTAACTCCTGACCTTGTGGTCCACCCGCCTTGGTCACCCAAAGTGCTGGGATTACAGGCATGAGCCACCATGCCCGGCTGATTTTTTGGCTTTTTGTGGACAATTTTGTTTTGTGACGAAGGCTCACTCTGTCGCCCAGGCTGGACTGCAGTGGCACTATCTCGGCTAACTGTCAACCTCCACCTCCAGGGTTCAGGTGATTCTCCTGCTTCAGCCTCCCGAGTAGCTGGGATTACAGGTGCACACCACCACACCCAGCTAATTTTTTGTATTTTTAGTAGAAATGGGGTTTCACCATGTTGGCCAGGCTGGTCTTGAACTCCTGACCTCGTGATCCACCCTCCTAGCCCTCCCTAAGTGCCGGGATTACAGGTATGAGCCACCACGCACGGCCACAATTTTGTTGTTTAAAATGACCTCCTAATGTAGTGCTGAAGTGCTGTCCAGTGCTGGGGAGGTGGGGAGGCTTGAAAGTCCATCACTTGTGTCAGAGGGGCTTTGTCAGGCACGCGTCACAGTGGTGTTGGTCACGTGCTCAATGTTAACGAATCAACGATACATATTAAGTAAGCCACTGAATGAAAACACGAAATACAAAGTCTTCATCGCTGGATGAAAACGTGAACTGGAGGCCTGCAGGAACCTAACCCTGTACCCTCCCCCTGGGCAACGGCTGTGTGGGCTGGTTCAGTGCTCAAGGGTGACTTTGCAGAAGATGATGACCTCAAACTATAAGAACTGACCATCTCTGAACAAATGACTTCCCACTGTAAGATAACACAAAGGCAGACACAGAACTTTCCAAGAAAGGATGCAATCTAGGAGCCGTGAACAGGGACAGGATTCAGCACATGCCAGATGCCCTCACGTGACAATGTCCGCACTCCCAACCCTGCTTTCTGTGTTGAGAGCCGCACCATGCTATGTTAGAAAGCTAGGAAGTCCCCCAGGGGAGCACGCCAGACTCACATCAGTCTCTGCAGACCACAGTGGGGAAGCCTCAAGGATCGACACAGCAGACTCACACCTTCGTTCCCCAGGTTGTTGTTGGAAAGGCACAGGTGTGTCAAGCTGTGGTTGGTGACAAGGGCTGAGGCCAGACTCTGGCAGCCCGTGGCTGTGATGCCGCAGTCCTGAAGTCTGCAAGAAGAGAACCGCAGAGAATGGGATGAGGTGCGTTCTTCAAGTTCCATCCCCCCGCCTCCTTTGCAGGAAGGTAGAGAGTATCACCCCCACAGCTGGCATGTCCTTGCAGACATATGAAGTCGCACTGTCTCTGCCTTTAACTTGCAAACTGAACTCCAATGCATCAGCCCCCCAAAATACTGTAGGTATCGTGGGTGATGAGCTCTGCCAGTCACGATGGGAAATAGACTGGCAGCATGGGTGTGCTCACTGCTTGGCCACTTCCAGATCCACGTGGCTATGATGTAAGGCTTTGCCAAAATGAGTGACTTTTCCAATTTATTTACTTATTTCTTTATTCTGAGATGGAGTCTCACTGTCGCCCAGGCTGGAGTGCGGTGGTGTGATCTCGGCTCACTGCAACCTCCGCCTCACAGGTTCAAGCGATTCTCCTACCTCAGCCTCCAGAGTAGCTGGGATCATAGGCATGCACCACCACGCTTGGCTGTTGTATTTTTAGTAGAGACAGGATTTTATCATGTTGGCCAGGCTGGTCTTGAACTCCTGACCTTAAGTGATCCACCTGCCTTGGCCTCCCAAAGTGTTGGGATTACAGGCGTGAGTCACTGTGCCCGGCTGATTTTTCCAATTTAAAAGTTCACTTAGGCTGGGCACCATGGCTTATGCTTCTGATCCCAGGACTTTGAGAGGCCGAGGCAGGAGGATTGCTTGAGTCCAGGAGTTTGAGACCAGCCTGGGCAACATAGCAAGACCCTGTTTCTAAAAAGAAAGAATTAGCTGGGCATGGTGGTGCATGCATGTAGTCCCAGCTACTTGGGAATCTGAGGCAGGAAGATTGCTTGGAGCCTGGGAGGTAGAGACTGCAGTCAGCTGTGACTGTGCCACTCAACTCCAGCCTGGGTGGACAGACAGCAAGACCACCTCCAAAATAAGTACATTTAACACATCATAAGCCTTAGACATAAACTAGATCTGCTTTTTCAAAAGTAAAGCAGCGTTTTTTTTTTTTTAAGGGAGAGTTTTGCTCTTGTTGCCCAGGCTGGGGTGCAATGGCTCCATCTTGGCTCCCCACAAACTCCCCCTCCCAGGTTCAAGCAATTCTCCTGACTCAGCCTCTCAAGGAGCTGGGATTACAGGTGCACACCACCACACCCAGCTAAATCTTTTGTACTTTTAGTAGAGACAGGGTTTCAGCACACTGGCCAGGCTGGTCTTGAACTCCTGACCTCAGGTGATCTGCCCACCTCGACCTCTGAAAGTGCTGGGATAACAGGCTTAAGCCATGACACCCGGCCATCTAAGCAGCTTTTCATGTAGCACTGAAGTGATTCCTGACACAGTCTGCTACATGAGTGACGGGTGTTCTGCTGTCACAAGAACTTGAGTTGAACACCCCTTTCTGCGCTCAGGCTGTGATGGGGTCACAGCCTGTCACCCTGAGCCTGCATGTCTCGCTGATACCAGCACTGCCATGCAGGAAAAACTGAAGGTCACCTAGAGCTGTGCCATCCAGAATGGCAGCCGCTAGCCCCCCATGGCTATGAGCTCTTGACATGGGTCTAGTGCGATGGGGAAACTGACTTTTCCATTTAATTTAGATTTGGCTGGCCACAGTGGATAGTGGCTGCCACGCCGGATGGCTCAGTGGAATCAGCCCCAGAGTTGACTCCTGGCATCACCACCCAAGCACCGTCCAATGGGGAGAAGTGACACAGTCTTTACGAAGCATCTGTCAATCGGGTTATCAACAGCAGCTACTCCGTAGACCTGTTTTGAGGGCTCAGCGAGGAAGGCTTGGAGGAGTTTTAGTGCTGCGCTTGGCACAGCTCAGTAAGTGCTGAACAGTGAGTGGTTCCTGCAACTGCTGCTGCTGTTCCTCCTCCCCACCGCCCCCCACCCCAGCTTTTTTTTTTTTTTTTTGAGATGCCGTTTCGCTCTTGTTGCCGAGGTTGAAGGGCAATGGCACAATCTCAGCTCACCGCAGCCTCCGCCTCCTGGGTGGAAGCGATTGTCCTGTCTCGGCCTCCCGAGTAGCTGGAATTACAGGCATGAACCACCACACCCAGCTAATTTTGTATTTTTAGTAGAGATGAAGTTTCACCACGTTGGTCAGGCTGATCTTGAACGCGTGACCTCAGGCAACCTGCCTGCCTTGGCCTCCCAAAGTACTGGGATTCCAGGCATGAGCCATGGCACCTGGTCCTCCTCCCCTTCTAGACCATTTATCAATAAGCAAGTGCTATCCTTTGGGCCACATGCAGTGGCTCACACCTGTAGTCCCAGAACTTTGGGAGGCCGAGGTGGGAGGATAGCTGGGGCCCAAGAGGTCCAGGCTGCAGTGAGCTAGGATCTCACCACTGCACTCAGCCTGCAACAGCAGAACTCTGACACGCGAAATAAAAACACAGGCCGGGTGTGGTGGCTCGCGCCTGTAATCCCAGAACTTTCGGAGGCCAAGGCAGCAGATCACGAGGTCAAGAGATCGAGACCATCCTGGCCAACATGGCGAAACCCTGTCTTTACTAAAAATAAAGAAGTTAGCTGGGCGTGGTGGCGGGCACGGTCCCAGCTACTCAGGAAGCTGAGGCAGGAGAATCGCTTGAACCCGGGAGGCGGAGGTTGTTGCGGTGAGCTGAGATCACATCACTGCACTCCAGCCTGGCGGCAGTAAGACTGCTTTTCAAAAAGAAAGAAAAGAACAAAGAAAAAGTAGCACCCTTTGGACCATGAGATGTCGGGGTGCAGAACGGCCACCCCGCGTGTTTCCACTTGGAGGCACTTGTGCTAGAATAACACATGCAGGGTTCATCTCTCTCTCGTCCATGTCTCCCACAGGGAGGGTAGGATTGGGATTGTGTTTGATGCTCTGCTCAGACCCTTCTCCTCCTTTTTTGAGACTCTCTGTGCCCAGAAGCCCAGAATGTGTAAGCTCTGGCCTGGACTGTACGAGGCAGAGGGGAGCCTGACCCCCACCCAGGCTGAGTGACTGAGCAGATTTCTCTCTCCAGTTGTTGGGCCAAGCATTCACCAACCCACTGTGTAAGCTGCACACGTAAGCCTCACACCCAAGAGAGCTTCGTCAGGAGCGAAGGTCACTGTGGAATTTCCGCCTGGCTGATTCCCGCTCCCACCTTTTATATCCATTTAGAGTTTAGTGGCAAGGACAGCCGTGTATCAGGTTATTCTCACACCCCAACACTGGGGCAGTCCTGGGAGGTCCCAATTTCCCTCCTCACCCCTGCCTTGTGCACCTGCTCATTCCCCTCCCACCGTGACCTGGAGAAGGTAAGTGAAGGCAATCCCAGTGGAAAGGAGGTGGAACTCACGTGAGCTTCTGCAGGGCGCACTGGGAGACCTTCAAGACCTCGCTGAGAGCCTTCACTCCCTCGTCCGTCACCTCATTTCCTGCCAGGCTCAGGGAGCTCAGGCTGGGGGAGGTGGTAAGGATCTGTGAGATCTTCAGGTAACAGGCGTGGGTCAGTCCACAGCGATCCAGCCTGCAGAGAACAGCAGCATGAGGCTCTCGCCCCCGGCAGCTCATTTCCCCTCCACTCGGCTCGCGCCAGCCCCGCCGGCCCTTCTCCTGGCCCTGGGACTCTGTCTGCTCCTCCTCTGTGCCTGAGAACTTGCTGTTCCTTCCATTTCAACATCCCCCTCCCCCCTTCCTCGGGTCTTCATGGGGTTCGTGTCCTCATTCATGTCTTTCAAAGGTTGCCTTTCAGTTAAAGGTTGCCTTTCAGGGAAGGCAGACCTCAACTACCCCACCTCCCTCCATCGTTCTCCTCTATTCAACATTCACAGCAATGCGCCCCAACCAACATTTGTATTTTCTGAGTCAGGGTCTTGCTGTCACCCAGGCTGGAACGCAGTGATGCGGTCTGAGCTCATGGCAACCTCCGCCTCCCGTGTTCAAGCCATTCTCCTGACTCAGCCTGCTCAGTACCTGGGATTACAGGCACCTGCCACCATGCCTAGCTATTGTCTTGCAGTTTTAGTAGAGACAGGGTATCACCATTTTGGCTAGGCTGGTCTCGAACTCCTGACGTCGGTGATCCACCCGCCTTGGCCTCCCAAAGTGCTGGGATTACAGGCATGAGCCACGAGGCCCGGCTAATTTTCATATTGTTAGTAGAAACAGCGTTTACTATGTTGGCCAGGCTGGTTTCCAACTCCTGACCTCAGGGGATCCACCAGTCTTGGCATTCCAGTGTGCCAGGATTACAGGTGTGAGCCACCGCGCCTGGCCTCCAGCCAACATTTTACATACTATGCGACTGCTGGTTTCCTGCCTGTCTTCCTTCCTAGAATGCCATCTCCATGAAGGTGGAGGCCTAGTTTCTTTGTTCTCTATGTTCCCCTCAGCAGCTGCAACAGTGCCTGGTATACAGCAGGCACTCAAGCCTTTGCTGAAAGGCATGAGCTTCCGCGCTGACCAGCGGTATTTACCAAAGATGAATGTACAGCCGCCCCATGAGCCAGCACGTCCACCCAAGTCCAACACATCACTTCATTTCCTATTAAGCAAGTAGTTGAGCATCTCTGTGACTCAGTTTCCCCCAGAAATGAGGAAGACAGCACTACCCATCTCAGTGGTGGTTGTGAGGATCAGAATATTAGAATAACCACGCAACACTTAGACCAGTGCCTGGCTGGCGCAGAGATCAACGGAGCAGATCTATCTTTTTGTGAGACAGAGTTTTGCTCCGTGGTCCAGGCTGGAGTGCAGTGGTGCGGTCTCGGCTCATGGCAACCTCTGCCTCCTGGGTTCAGACGATGCCCCGGCCTCAGCCTCCTTAGTAGCAGGGATTACAGGTGCCCAGCTAATTTTTGTGTTTTAAGTAGAGATGGGGTTTCACTGTATTGGCCAGGCTGATCTCAAACTCCTGATCTCAGGCGAGCCACCCACCTTGGCCTCCTAAAGTGCTGAGATGGCAGGTGTGAACCACCGTGCCCGGCCTGCATGGAATTTTAGGCACAACTGTTAGAGCTCTCCAAGATTCGAAAGCTCCTGCCGCATGTGTACACACAGCATTCTCTTTGTCTTGTTTTGATCTCCCTGTGCTGGCCTGAGAGCATCATGAGAGCAGGAATCTTGTTTTATGCATCAGCACGTCTCCGGAAAGAGTTGTAGTACTATATGCATAATCAAGTATCTGTCACTGAATAAAAGAAAATTCCGGCTTCTCAGTGTGATACTGAATGGAAACCCTTCACAATGTGGCCCAATCCATCTTTCAAAGCCAAAG
This sequence comes from Cheracebus regulus, assembly GCA_963574635.1. Lineage (NCBI taxonomy): Eukaryota > Metazoa > Chordata > Mammalia > Primates > Pitheciidae > Cheracebus > Cheracebus regulus. The sequence continues at coordinate 9,680 of CAUYQU010009191.1, read as the reverse complement.
TCTCCCATTGAGAGAGTTAGCTCATCATCCCACCATCCCTCTATCCAATACATACTTTGGAATATGGTATTTTTAGAATATTTAGAATGTGGTGTTTTTGGAATATTTAGGATATGGGCCAGGTATTGGGAAGAGAACAGTTTTAGGTTCTGGGAATACAGGAGTGAAGAGAAGAGAGCAATACTCCTGCCCCTGTGAGCTATGAGAAGGTAAACTCGTTACACTTCCAGGAAACTGGACCTAAGTGACTTCACGCCTTTTCCTTCCTTATCCCCAAATAGCCTCCATCCATCTTTTCTGACAACGTTTATCTTACTCTTTGAGTCAAAGCTCCAGTTCCACAACCTGTGGTGCAGAGTGAGCAAAAGATGGAGCACGCAGGTTCCTCCAATCTGTTCTCAGATAAACCTCAAACAGTATCAGGCACAGTGTTTCCATCCTGAGAGAACATCTATGCTTTGGCCAATTTCCCTCTGTTGCTTTTTTTTAAGTGCAGTTCCTGGTTGCCAGGCAAAACACATATGGTGCCAAGCTAATTCTTCTTCTTATTCTTCGATGTTAGTTGATATGCCAGCTAACAAAGCTCGAAGCAGGGGTTGTGCTTGTCTGTCTCAGAACGCTGTGTTTGGGAGGGTGCGGCGAGCGAATCACTTGAGGCCAGAGGTTTAAGACCAGCCTGGCCAACATGGCAAAACCCTATTTCTACTGAAAATACAGAAATTAGGCAGGTGTGGTGGTGGGCACCTGTAATCCCAGCTACTCAGGAGGCTGAGGCAGGAGAATTGCTTGAGCCCAGGAGGTGGAGGATGCAACTTGCTGAGATTGCACCACTGCACTTCAACCTGGGCAACTGAGCGAGTTTCAGACTCAAAAAAAAAGTTACTATAAACATTTAAAGAGTAGTATCTTTAGACCAAGCTAATGGAGCCCCAAACTGGAACCAACCAACCAGTGTCCCTCTGTGGTTGGGTGAGTGGCTGGTTGGGTGGGTGGCTGGTTGAGTGGGTGGCTGGTTAGGTGAGTTGTTAAACTGTGGTACTCTACAGCATCTAATAGCTGTCACCAACAGAAAGGAACAAAATGTGTAACACATGACTGCATGGGTGGATCTTAAGGGCTGATGGAGCAAAGCCAGTCTCAGTACCACGCTGATTTCACTTTAAGAGCATCATCGAAATGACAAGGTTATACAGAGATGGGGAGTAGGAGCTGTGTGACGGGGGAGGGTTGTGTGACTCCAGAGCACCTTGGTAACTATGATTGTTACACAAACCTAGACGTGATTAACTGATATAGAATAATGCGCACATACTGTACCAGGCTCTGCTTCCCAGTTTTGATATCATGCTACAGAATGTAAGGTTAACCACTGGCAGGAACTGCCACAAGGGCACTTTTTTTTCTTTGCAACAGAGTTTTTCTCTTCTTGTCCGGGCTGCAGTGCAGTGGCATGGTCTCAGCTCACTGCAACCTCTGCCTCCTGGGTTCAAGAGTGTCTCCTGCCTCAGCCTCCCAAGTAGCTGGGATTACAGGTGCCCGCCACACCTGGCTAATTTTTGCTTTTTTAGTAGAGATGGAGTTTTGCCATGTTGGCCAGGCTGGTCTTGAACTCCTGACCCCAGGTGATCTGCCTGCCTCAGCCTCCCATAGCGCTAGGATTACAAGCATGAGCCACCACGCCAGGCCCAGAAGGGCACATTTGATCGTTATGAAATTAAAATCTCACCAGGTATGGTGGCTCAAGCGTATAATCCCAGTGCTCTGGGAGGTCGAGCTGGGAGGATCACCTGAGTCCAGGAGTTCGAGACCAGACTGGGCAACCAAGTGATACCTTGCCTCTGCATAAAAACATTTTTACAGGCCTGACGCAGTGGCTCACCCCTGTAATCCTAGCACTTTGGGAGGCCGAGGCAGATGGATCACGACGTCAGGTGTTTGGGACCAGCGTGGCCAACATGGCAAAACCCCATTTATACTAAAAAATAAAAAAAATTAGCTGGGCATGGTGGTGCGCACCTGTAATCTCAGCTACTTTGGAGGCTAAGGCAGGAGAATCGCTTGAACCTGGGAGGCGGAGGTTGCAGTGAGCCGAGATTGTGCCACCACACTCCAGCCTGGCAACAGAGCGAGACTCCGTCTCAAAAAGGAAAAATTGTGAAACTTTGAGCTTCTTTATTGTGATAACATATTTACAACCTTAAATGGACTATTTTAACTATTTAGCTGTACAATTCAGTGGCACTAAAAACCCCTGCAACCACCACCACCACCCATTACCAGAAGTTTTTTTTAAATCTTTACAACTCTTAAATATGTGCCACTTTCTGTCATTTCAACAACAAGTTAACACGAGGAAACAAAAGGCAAAATCCCTACCAAAAACGTACCTCAAAGACTCCAGCATACATTTGGGGTGTTTTAAGGCTTCACACGCCATCCTGACATCCTCTTCCTTCAGGTGGGTGCTTCCCAAGTTGAGGAATCTTAGGTTATGGTTGGTGATGAGGGTTCTCCAGAGGTGGTACAGACCAGGGGTCATCTGTGCGTTTCTCAACCTGCAGGACATGGGGAAAGAGAGGTACATTAGACACTGGTGATGTTAGTTGTATCCTCATTTTTCTTCTCATCCTTCTCCCTTTTCTTTGAGATGGAGTCTCACTCTGCCACTCAGGCTGGAGTGCAATGGCGTGATCTCAGCTCACTGCAACCTCCGTCTCCCAGGTTCAAGCGATTCTCCTGCCTCAGCCTCCCGAGTAGCTGGGATAACAGGCACCTGCCACCACACCTGGCTAATTTTTGTATTTTTAGTAAAGACAGGGTTTCACCATATTGGTCAGGCTGGTTTCGAACTCTTGACCTCATGATCCACCTGCTTCGGCCTCCCAACATGCTGGGATGACAGGCGGGAGCCACCATGCCTGGCCCCTTCTCCCATTCTAACTTGCAAATTTCTAATTAATTGTATTTCGTTTTAAAGCAACAAATGCCCGAGTGCCTGAGACTGGCCAGTTACTGGGAACAGCATATTAAACGATATTAATAATCCCTGCGTCAGGGACCTTAATCTTTCCAAAGCCAGCATCAAGGAACGTGCTTCAGTAACATCATCACAAGGTCTCTGTGCTTTTGGGAAGTTGGCTCCCACATCTTCATGGCACTTACGCCGTCAGGATGCACCTGAGGGGTTTCCGATGGGCCTTCACTCAGGAGCGAGGGCAGAGCTGGGATGGCATCGCCAGAAGGGAATCTCTCCTAGGGGGTGGGGCACCCTTACCTCAGGTTCTGTATCTTGCAGGCGGGAGGCCTCAGCTTGGCACACAAGGTCTTCATGGCCCGTTCAGTCAGGACGCTGCTGCCCAGGTCCAGCTGCTGCAGGTGAGGGTGGGTGCCAAGCACGGAGCAGAAATTCTTCCACTGCTCATCAACGAGGGTCTTACCCTGCATCCTATGTCAGAGATGGATAGAAACGTGAGCTCTGGCGGGATGGGGTTTAACGTGAGCAATGGTGGCAACACGTCACAGGAGAGGGACTGACCTACCAAGGCAAGACCGGGGTGGCTTCAGAGGCTCTCAAGCAACTTAGCAGATGCTATCACGCCTGGATGACGGCCCCTGTGTCCACCATGCCTCCTCCTGGACATAGTGGTACCCAAGGGGGTATTGCAAGCCTGACTAGGAGCTGGAAGCTCCTCAATCAGATAATTCCTTCAATTCTAGCCCCCTCTTGAATATTACATGGTGCAACAGCTTAGAAAACAGTACAGAGGTTCCTAGAGATATTAACATAGAGCTACTGTAGGGCTGAGCAGTCCCACTTCTGGGCATATACACCCAGGAGAACAGGGAAGAGGTATGCGGAATCCCACATTCACTGTGCCATTATTCATCGTAGCTCAGATGTGGAAAACTTACATGTCCACTAGTGGATGAAATGAGAGAACACATGGTACATATGTAAACGGAATGTTACACACCCTTAAACAAGAACATTCTACCATTTTCGACAACATGAATGAAACTGGAGTGTATGTTAGGTGAGATATACCAGCCACAGAAGGACAAAGACTTCATGACTCTACTTTTTTTTTTGCTTTTGGAGACAGAGTCTCTGTCGCCCAGGCTGGAGTGCAGTGGTGTCATCTCGGCTCACTGCAACCTCCATCTCCCAAGTTGAAGTGATTTTCCGGCCTCAGCCGCCCCAGTAGCTGGCATCACAGGCGTGAGCCACCACTCGTGGCTAACTTTTCTATTTTCAGTAGAGACGGGGTTTCACACCCTGTTGACCAAGCTGGTCTCGAACTCCTGACCTCAAGTGATCCACCCACCTCAGCCTCCCAAAGTGCTGGGATTACAGGCGTGAGCCACTGCACAAGGCCAAGAATTTTTTTTTTTTTTTTTTAAGACAGAGTCTGGTTCTGTCACCCAGGCTGGAGTGTAGTGGAACCACCTCAGCTCATACAACTTCTGCCTCTGGTTCCAGCCATTCTCCTGCCTCAGCCTCCCAAGTAGCTGGGAATCAGGCATGTACCCCCACACCCAGGTAATTTCTGTATCTTTAGCAGAGATGAGGTTTCTTTATGTTGGCCATGCTGGTCTCAGACTCCTGACCTCAAGTGATTCACCTGCCTCAGCCTCCCAAAGTGCAGGGATTAGAGCCATCAGCCACCACACCCAGTCCCACGTGAGAATTTGAGATGCTGTTTTAAACCCGTGAGGGTGGTGCTATTTCCACTATATTGTAAATAGCAACAGGGCTAGTTAGTGGCAAGGCTAAAATTCAGAACCAGGTTCATCCAGGGCTCCATGTACGCCAGCAGCCAATTTAGCTCCAGTGGTATCATCAGCTGACATCTGTCACCTAAGTGCCAGGCACAGTTCCTGAGAGCTGCAGCTGTAAAACCTGTCTCCTAGCAACTGAATAGGCAGACGCCATGACCTCTGTTTTACAGATGGGGAAACTGAGGCACAGAGCAGCAGAGTAACTTGCCCAAGGTCACACTGACAGGAAGTAGCAGGCCTGGGATTTAGAAATTAGCAGATGGGTGGCAATGGTCACCACCTTTTCTTTTTTTCTTTGAGACAGTCTTGCTCTGTCTCCAGGCTGGAGTGGAATGGCATGACTGCTGCTCACTGCAACCTCTGACTCCCCAGTTCAAGTGATTCTCCTGCCTCAGCCTCCTGAGTAGCTAGGGTTACAGGCACCCACCACCACACCTGGCTAATTTTTGTACTTTTAGTAGAGACACGGTTTCACCATGTTGGCCAGGATGGTCTCGATCTCTTGACCTTGTGATCCTCCTGCCTTGGCTTCCCATAGTGCTGGGATTATAGGCATAAGCCACTGTGCCCAGCCATTCATTTATTTTATTTTTTTAATTTCTTAACAATGAGGTAACAGGGAATGTCCACATTCTTATTTTTATTATTATTTTTTTAGGGACAGGATCTCACCCTGTCACCCAAGCTGGAATGAAGTGACATCACCATAACTCACTGTAGCCCTCAGCTCCTGGGCTCAAATGATCGTTCCACCTCAGCCTGCTGAGTAGCTGGGGCCACAGGCACACACCTCCACAATGGCTAGTTTTAAGAGTTCTTGTAGAGACAGGGTCTTTGTTGCTAGTCTGAAAAACCTGGCCTCAAGCAATCCTCTTCAAGTGTTGGGATTACAGGCGTGAGCCACCACACCCAGCCTGTCCACTTTCTCCACTGCTGTGTTCTGGGTCATGGGAGGATGGGTGCTATTTAGTGAGCATCAGCTACGTGAAATTATTTAAATATAAATGAGGCCAAGAACCGTGGCTCACGCCTGAAATCCCAGCACTTTGGGAGGCTGAGGCTGGCAGATCATCTGAGGTCAGGAGTTCGAGATCAGCCTGGCCATCATGGTGAAACTCTGTCCCTACTAAAAATACAAAAATTAGCCAGATGTGGTGGTGAGCGCCTGTAATCCCAGCCACTCAGGAGGCTGAGTCAGGAGAATCACTTGAACCTGGAAGGTGAGGTTGCAGTGAACCGAGATTACATCACTGCACTCCAGCCTGGGTGACATACACAGTCTCAATAAAAATTAAAGCCAAGCACGGTGGCTCACGCCTGTAAACCCAGCACTTTGGGAGGCTTAGGCAAGTGGATCATGAGGTCAGAGTTAGAGACCAGCCTGGTAAAGATGATGAAACCCCGTCTCTACCAAAAATGCAAAAATTAGCCATGTATGGTTGCAGGGTAGGGGGTGGGCACCTGTAATCCCAGCTACTTGTGAAACTGACACACGAGAATCGCTTGAATGCAGGAGGCAGAGCCTGCAGTGAGCTGAGATAATGCCACTGCACTCTCAGAGACTCTATCTGGGGTGGGGAGGAAAGCCACACACACACAAACCTAGAAATGAGTTGTAATGGATTAAGCTGAGTTTCACCTCCACAGTCTCACTCACCACATTTCAGATGCTGCTCAGGCTTATTAGGCTGGTGGCTGCCCTACCGGACAAGGCATGTGGAATATTTTCATCACAGAACACTCTATTGGACAGCACGGCCCTGGACCCCATATCAAACAAGTAATACACAAACCTGAGCGATAACATTGATAGCAGGAGCTTGCTCACGCCTGTAATCCCCTCTGTGGGAGGCAAAGTCGGGCGGATCACAAGGTCAGGAGTTCAAGACCAGCCTGGCCAACATGGTGAAAGCCCATCTCTACTAAAAACACAAAAATTAGCTGGGCATGGTGGCGCACACCTGTAGTCCCAGCTACTCAGGAAGCTGGGATGGGAGAATCGCTTGAACCCGGGAGGCGGAGGTCGCAGTGAACCGAGATCGCACCACCGCAGTCTAGCCTGGGTGACAGAGCGAGACTATGTCTCAAAATAAAATAAATTGAAAAATGAAAGAAACCACATATTCCTGGGTTTCAACCGCAGAGACTTGCCTTTAGCGTTGTGGATGGGTCCCTTTATTTTGAAAGACCTTTCCCAGGTATGGACAATGAACCAGATTCAGGTCCTGGCATTTTAGCCTAGTGGACGTCATCTGGGCGATTCATCCTGAATCAATTACCTGGGATCTTGAAGTTCCTGGAAATCATGCCAAGTCCCAGCAGCAGGGACACAGAGCTCGGTAGATGACGTAGAATAAAACCGCCTGGGACACTCACCATTGAGGAACCACAGGCCATGCCTCAGCCGACTCATCCCTTGGAAAGATCCCCTTGACATCCACCCGAATTTTCCGCAAATTCAGACAGTGCTGGAGACAGAAGGTAGACGCCATCAAGTCCATGTTCTGGCAGATGGGAAGCCACACTTCCTGGAAGCTGTTTAATGCCAAACGAACAAACTCTTTGTCTTGAGCCTCAAAAAGGCAGTGGAAGGCATCCAGGGTGTCAGCTGGGGCGGTGGCGTGGGTCTGCTGACCCAACAGAGACACCCAGTGCAGAAGCTTCTGCTTCACCCCCAGGGGAACAGGACAGCCCAGCAGGACCTCGAGCGGCCTCCTTACATCTTCGTTCATGAGGCCGAACAAGAAACGCTTCATCCGAAGCAGGTGGCTGTGGAAGCCTGCCTGTTTCAGCTCCACCGACCTCTTCTCCTTCTCCATGAACAGAGGACAGAGTGCTGGCTCGACGTCCAGTCCCTCTAGCACGTAGTACAAGGCCGCGCAGAAGTCCTGGAGGCTGAGATGGAAGAAAGTGAACTGCTCCTCCTCGCAGTGGCCGTCCTGGACAAGGATGTCCATGTGAAACAGAGCGCGGAGCTCAGACTCCCTGAGTCCATGCATCAGGAGGTCGTCGCCGTCAAACACAGACTTCATACTCCACACTCCTTCCACAGCCATGCGGCACAGGCGCTTCAGGACGGCCCTTTCTTCCAGGCCAAGACAGCACTGGGCCATGTCTCGAGGGGTGAGCTGATGGAACACGAAGGCGGCGTACAGGCTGGTGAGTGTGAGGCCGATGCCCTCCCCCTCCGCGTCCTGCAGCTGCAGAGCCACGCAGACCAGCACACCCACAGCGGGCACCTGGCACTGGTCGAACAGCCCACGGTTGCTCATCATGGCACGCAGAACCCAGGCCTTCTGATGTGCCCCGGTCCCGTGCTCCAGGAGCAGGTGGATTCTTCGTTCTGCGGAGAGTCCTCTCACCAGCAGGTAACGGGGGGACACCACCTGAGACTTGAGCCTCTGGACGCCCACGTCTCGGACGGTGACGATCAGGAAGGACTCGGGGAGCAGGACTTTCCTCAGCAGACTGTGTATGAGGGTGCCCATGGGCTGCCTCTCAGCCCAGGCTTTGCAGAGCTTCGTGTCACTGTGGACGTCGGAGCCCAGGTCGTCAAAACCGTCGAGGATGAACAGCAGTCTTTCCGGCTGGGACATGATCTCTGTCACGGGAACCTGGGAGTCTGGCCACTCCCTGGAGATGAGCTCTGCGATGCTTGCCTCCTTCCTCCACAGCACCTCTCTAATGGGGAGGAAGAAGACGTAGGAGAACATATTCTGGAAGAGTCGACCTTGCGCCCAGGACAGCACGATCCTCCTGGCCAGAGCCGATTTTCCGATTCCCGACTTTCCGTGCAGAACCACTGTGTGGGGCCGGAAGCCCCACTGGTCTGCACTGAAGGCACCAACCAGCATTTGCATTTCCAGCCAGTCAGCAGCAGGTGTTTCAGAACCACGGGGTACATCCTCCTTCGCTGTGAATTTCATCATCACGTGACACTTGTAGTCCCACGTGCCACCTCCAGGGCCTGAAGTCAGAGAGGGTAGAATAAAAATCAGGCAGCAGACCAGACATGGTGGCTCGTGCCTATATAATTCCAGTGCTTTGGGAGGTCAAGGTGAGTGAATAACCTGAGGTCAGGAGTTCGAGACCAGCCTGGCCAACATGGCGAAACCCTATTTCTACTAAAAAATACAAAAATTAGCTGGGTGTGGTGGCAGGCACCTGTAATTCCAGCTACTTGGGAGGCTGAGGCAGGAGAATCACTTGAACCCGGGAGACAGAGGTTGCAGTGAGCTGAGATCACACCACTGCACTCCAGCCTGGGCAACAGAGCAAGACTCCATCTCAAGAAAAAAAAAAAAAAATCAGGGAACAAAATTTGAATCCAGTCTGAATTTTAAGAAAATACACCATCACAGAAACCCTGGACCCAGTATCAGTGGGGCTTGACTCAGCCTCCAGACGTGCGTCTGGTTTCTTCCTGCCAATGAGCTGAGAACAAGCTCCCTTTTCATTTCCTTCTTCAAAGACCTCTAAAGATTCTTAACATTCCAGAAAATAGCTCTCCTTCCCTCTGTTCAACCCGAGTTCTCTTTTTCGCACTGGGGAGCTGATGGGTTGTGCTTTATTTGCTGATGTTTCCTCCAGTAGACTCTAAGCATGGACTTTCTCACTCACTCTTGCATCTTCAGTATTGATGACAGTGCCTGGCACTCTGGAACTCAAGTATTTGCTAAATGAATTATTTCTGTCAATGTATGTAGTCTCAGGGAGAGGGAGGCTGGGAGGGAGGGAGGGAGGGAGGTGGGGAGGAATAGGGGAAGGAGGCAGGGGGGAGGGGGGAGGGAGTGGGGGAAGGAGGCAGGGAGAAGGGGGGAAGGAGGCAGGCAGGCGGGGAAGGAGCCAGGTAGGGGGGTAAGGAGTCAGGGAGGGGGGAAGGAGGCAGGGAGGGGGGCAGG
>CAUYQU010009190.1:0-47386 GCA_963574635.1 Cheracebus regulus | reverse complement strand
GGCAACTGCAGATCAGAAAGAAAGAGACAATAGGCTGGGCACAATGGCTCATGTCTGTAATCCCAGCACTTTGGGAGGCCAAGGCAGGCAGATTGTGAGGTCAGGAGTTCAAGACCAGCCTGGCCAATATGGTGAAACCCTATCTCTGCTTTAAAAAAAAAAAAAAAAAAAAAAAAAAAAAATTAGCCAGGCATGGTGGCGCACACCTGTAGTCCGAGCTACTCAGTAGGCTGAGGTAGGAGTATCGCTTGAACCCAGATGACGCAGAGGTTGCAGTGAGCTGAGATCACGCCACTGTATTCCAGCCTGGGCAACAGAGCAAGACTCCATTTCAAAAAAAAAAAAAAAGGAATGAGGCAATAAAAGGGTAAAAGAATGGCTGTTTAAGAAAAAGCACATTATCAATAGCATAAGTACTAAAATAAGAAAAGAGAACCAGATAAAAGGACTCAAGGCATTGCAAGCAAATAGATTCAACAGTCTCTAAGGACATCACTGTATTATAGCAAAGAGTAATGATGGATGTTTACAATTATAACCTTGACAGAGTTAAATTACGCTAAGAATTCTTAAGGATTTGTTATCAAAGCAATTACACTGTATTTTGTGTTTCAACTTTGTCTAAATTTCATTTTTCTGAAAATCTGACTTATTTAGAATATCTCATTCCAATAAGTGAGGCATTAAATACTGGTTTATTACATACTACAAAAGACATAGTTATACCTTCTGATACAAATAATGGGAAAATGCACAAATGCTACAGGAAGTGAAAGCATGTTACAAATCACTAGTTTCTGAGCAGAATATAGCAATTAGTTCAAACATATTATGGATTCTGGCCAGTGGTCACAGAGGAAAAAGCAACGCTGATCAAATATAGAGCCAGCAAATATGACAGAACAAAAAATCACGTAACATATTTTGAAGTAAACAGTCAAATGTAGAGCAGGGTCAGAGTCTGGGAGTTTCAACAACTGGGGCGCCTGAGGTGTACAGACCCCCGGCTGGTCCATCAGAGCTGAGATCTAAGGCGGCTTCCTGACTTCCAGACTCTGCTCTTTCCAGAGCACTATCTTTCTTATCATGTGGCCTCGGAAATAGGAAAGGTACTCAGACACATAATTTTATGTATCTTTTGCCCATGCCCTAAACTTTTAGTTACTTAACAATCAGAATTCTAATATCTGGATCAACTCCCCTCTATAGCCCCAAGTCCTTAACAGAAAGCAACTTACCTTACGTCATTCTAACCTTCCAGCCTCATCACCCATTCTAGGTAAGAACAGAAAAGGATTCTACTTCAAGAATCCCTTTCTTCACACGATTTTCTACAGCTTAACTTGAAGAACCACGCCTTTTCCCCCAGTGCTTTACTAACACAACTGCACTCCTTGCCTCTCCTCACCTAGGCCAGCTGAGCTTCTCCCTGCAGAGCACACTTGCCCATCTCTCCAATGTGGCACCACCTTCCCTCCTCTTAACTCCTGTAGCACTTAGCCTCCAGGCCATCTGGCATTTATTTACTACTCCCAAATGTCTGTTATTTCATCTAGAAAGTACACAACCAAACCAAACTCAAGATTTCATAAAAAGGAAGGTCTATGAGGCAGTTTCTGGCTCAGAAAATCTTTACAGAAGCAGCAGGGGCAGAGATGGCACTGGGATGCCACTGGGAGGAGACATGGGATTGAAAAGGGCACATTATTATGATGTGACAGTTTTTCTTTGATTTCCATTCGGGACTTCTTATGATCTCTGGCTACAACCTGCTTAGCTTGCTACTCACTACATGAATTAGGATGCAGGCAACACAGTTCAGAAAAAAGGAAGAAGGCACAGCTGACAAGCAAGTCGTTAGAGCCTCTCATCATTACTAAAGCCAACTCTCCAACCAGCGCATCTAAGCCTGCACCCCTTCTCACCGCCCCACCATCGCCTAAGTCAGATACAGCAGCTTAATGCCAGGAGCTCACTATCAGAATGTTCCAAGACCTTTCTATAATAAAAAATAAGTATTTAAAAAATTATACTATTTTTCTACAAATATTTACTTTCATGACAATCTCTACAGTATCTTGTTTTGACAGCCATAGCACAGGATAAATGGTTTTAAAAAAAAAGCATTTAAAATAAAGCACTAAACATAATAGATTACAAATACCTTGTAGAAAAAGTATAATGAAACAGATGCTCATTATTTGTAAGGCTAACGGGATCATTTTGCTAACATTAACTCCCACACATGGTAACCTGCTCTCTACTTTTCTTTCTTCTGTTTTTCTCTTCACTTCTACTCTCTGGTTGCCTCTGATTTTCCTACTCTGTTTCCATTTTCCTATGTTGTCCCTCTCTTTTCTCCCTCTATCTTTTAAAAAAGTTATGCTTTTCCTTCTTGATCTTTCTCTCTCCCAAGTAAAACACTCTTTAAAAATCAAAGAATAGACAGTAGTTAAGAGATGCACAAAGCAAGGAGAGAGTGCTACAGAGATGGGAGGACCTTCCGGGCACAGTGGCTCACCTGAGGTCAGGAGTTCGATACCAGCCTGGCCAACATGGTGAAACCCTGTATCTACTAAAAATACGAAAATTAGCTGGATGTGGTGGTGTGTGCCTGTAATCCCAGCTATGTGGGAGACTGAGACAGGACAATCGCTTGAACCCTGGAGGTGGAGGTTGCAGTGAGCCGAGATCACACCACTGCACTCCAGCCTGGCAACAGAGCGAGACTCCGTCTATTAAAAAGGAAGGAAGAAAGGAAAGAAGGAAGGAAGGGAGGGAGGAAGGAACGGAGGGAGGGAGGCAGAGAGGGAAGGAGGAAGGAAGGGAGGGAGAGAGGGAGGGAGGGAGGGAGGACCTGTGCTTCCCTTTCTTCAGAGAGGCTGTGCAAAGAAACACACATTTAGTACTAATTGTTAATAAGTCTTATATAATTATTTGAATTCAGATGACTGTGCAACATAAATCTTAAACAATTATTTAAACTAAAATGACAGTGAAAAGTACCTGGCAGGAAACTACTCATTAGAAAGCTTTCAGTTTACCCTACAGATTCCCTTCTGTCCTACCATACTCTAAAAATTTTTTTCTGAAAAGGAATACTACCTTGTAGCATATGCTGGTTGTACTTCATGAGGGTTGCGACGGTCAGACCAGAAAAACAGCAGTCTATCAAATTTGGGTTCAATGTCAGCAAACTGGGCTTTGCCTTCTGGAAAAATTCGAAGTATACCTCCACTTACCTAGGAAAAGAGCCAAATATGTAAGAAGGAATAACCAAAAATGCTACAAGATTAAATTTAGGGGGCAAAAAAAAGATAATTTCAATGTTTTAATTAGATTATTCACAAATACACCTCAATTAATAACATATGAAAATGAGTTTCAATTTTACAAGTATATGCACTGATGCAAGGAAAAATTTATTTCTTATTTTGAGAATTTTCATTTATTTATTTATTGAGATGGAGTCTCGCTGTCGCCCAGGCTGAAGTGCAATGGCACAATCTCAGCTCACTGCAGCCTCCGCCTCCTGGCTTCAAGCAATTCTCCTGCCTCAGCCTCCAGAACAGCTGTGATTACAGGGGCACGCCACCATGTCCAGCTAATTTTTACATTTTTAGTAGAGATGGGGTTTCACCATGTTGGCCAGGCTGGTTTCGAACTCTTGACCTCAGGTGATCTGCCCACCTCAGCCTCCCAAAGTGCTGGAATTACAGGTGTGGCCACTGTGCCCAGCCCTTTTAGGGATTTTTATAAAAACCCGATGAAACACATGAATGCTATCTGAATTTAAAAGTCTTAAAATGATGCTTGAAAGTTCTGAAAACTACTGAACATTTATTTATGTATGCTAATGATTTGTTTAACCCATTCTTAAAATAAATACATTTCAAGAAATTTTGACAAAATTATTATTAGATTTCAAACAGTTTACCATACTTTAATGAACAATAGGATAGTGAGAAATACCTCTTAATTAAATAATTTGATATATCAGTTAGTGTCATCATTTATTATGACCATCATTATCGTCAGCATTACCATCACCATCAGCATGCTATTCATGAGAACTTGTGGCTCTCCCTTTCCAGACTGGGCTTGATGCACAGATGTCCACCTGCTTGTGAAACTTGAATCTATCCATAAAGGATTATTATTATTTACCTAAACACCAACTAGGCATCAAATCACACTGGGAACTGTGGTGGGCTCTGGTTGCAGAGCAGGGAATAATGCAGACAGACTTTGTCCTTGTGGTGTTTACAGTCTGGGGGTAGGCAAAACCCAACCAACCAAGTAGAGCTCCTTACTCTTGAATAACACTCCTAAGCAGACAGACACTTGAAAGAAACTCTAACACCTAGTCAGGACAGTAAGGAGTTTGAGCCTAAACCTAGAATCTACAGTTAAAGAAAAGGTTTATCAGGATCACCCTCAGGTAGGTTAAATTCTAGCTACTCTGATGCCCTTGTCGATTTTCCTCAGCTTCTAGTTGTTCAGAGTGATTCCTCAGGTAATTATGCAAACATTTAAAGAACCTCCAGACTGACTGAGGACATGTCTTCTTTCCTCTTTTCCTCCTCCTTTCCCTTTGACTGAAATCACTGGGAGTACCACAGGTGACCTGCTGAAACTGTTTTATGAGAAATGCCTACTTGACACTTCTGCTCTTCCTCTGGGAAACTTTCTCTGACCTCAGAATTAGGTGGCCCTCCTGTGCGCTCTCACAGCAATCTGTCTTGACACTTGGCATAACGATCAGTAACTGTCAATCTTTCTGATCTGTATCCTCCAATAGAATCTAAGCTCTGCCAGGGCTAATTCCATTTCTGCTATATCCCTAGCATCCAGCAACTTCTGGCACAATAAATACTAAGAGCAATCTTGCAATGAAAATTTTCTATTCTATATATAAAAACACCAGGGACTTTTCTCTGCCTATGTCCTAATTTAAAACCTATATATTAACAATCCTAACTCTTACAAAAAATAAGATAAGCCTAGAAAAAGGCTAACAAAATCTAAAAATTAGAAGTGATAAAACAGTTCTAGCTTTCTAGCTCTTTGCAAAATCTGCCAAAAGGTCAATTTTTAAGTGTTAACTAAAGTTACAGCAATCTGTTTTTTGTATTTGAGCCCAAGGCTCAAATATGAAATTTATTTCTCTGCTTCAAACTTTGAAAGCTGTAACAGAAAGACCATGTTTGTTCACATAATGCCTCAATATATACTTAGCAGTAAAGTTAGCTCCATTTTGAACTTGGACTAGGACAGAGAAAACGCTTTATATATATATATATTTTTTGAGACGGAGTCTCGCTCTGTTGCCAGGCTGGAGTGCAGTGATGCAATCTCAGCTCACTGCAACCTCCACCTCCTGAATTCAAGCAATTTCTCCTGCCTCAGCCTCCTGAGTAGCTGGGATTACAGGCACACACCACTACATCCAGCTAACTTTTGTATTTTTAGTAGAGATGGAGTTTCACCATGTTGGCCAGGATAGTCTCAATCTCTTGACCTCATGATCCATCTGCCTCGGCCTTCCAAAGTGCTGGGATTACAGGCATGAGCCACCACACCCAGCCAAGAAAATTCTTTAAATCAGTGTGTTTTACAAAGATTACTGGAGCACTGTGAGCATATCCTAAACATATAACACTTTTTAGGGTAGGATTAGGTTTTTGCACATTTAAGACTCAGGCAGTTTCCATTTGTGTGTTTTAGGGGAGGTGGAGAGAAAGGTGTTTTAAAGGTTATTTGATTTCAAAAAAAAAAAAAGAAAGAAAAGAAAAAGTCACCCTGGCTACACAGTTATGTTCACTTTGTGAAAATCCACTGAACTGTACAAGCCACTTTTCCATTTGAATGTTATACTTAAGATTTTAAACAATCAACCACAGTCTATACAGTCTCTAGTGTAGTAATATATGACATACTTTAAAAAATCATTTAATTTTAATGAGACTCAGGCTAATATTAAGGAAATATATATTTAAAATGAGAGATTAAGTACACTGTAGATCAAATCCTGCCTTCAATATTCAACAACTCAATGCCATATATTTTTACAAAATTGCAAAGAATAACATAGCAAATAATCTTTAACAATTATCTATAATCTTCCCCAAAAGCCATTATCAAACAACTGTTCTCAGAAGTGTTTTTCTAAAAACTATTAAAAGGAAAATATTGTAATAAAGGTCACCTTTCTAAAAAGTTAGATTTTAGATAAACTCTTTAATATCTGAAAATAAATGAATCTATTCTTTAAGATATATCAGTACTTTTTTATATGGCTTTATTAAGGTATAACTGATATACAAAAATGCATATATTTAACATTTACAATTTGATGAGTGTGGACATATATGTACACACCTGTGATACCATCACAACCAAGGTAATAAACATATCCATCACCTTTCAAAGTTCTGTTTCCCTTAACCTCGTGTGTGTGTGTGTGTGTGTGTGCGTGTGTTTAGAACACTGAACATGGAATCTACCCTCTCAAATTTTTATGTGCACAACACTACATTGTTAACTACAGGTTTAATTATGTTATATAACATAGATTAGTATTTGTTTCATTTTACAAAAATCCACTCCTAATACCCAAGACTAAAATTTAAGAGGAAAATTTTTAACTGTGTCTGTGATAGTCTCACCTATAAGAAGTATGAAACTTAATGCTTTCGAGAAAAAGACACCTGTAAGAAAAAAGTCAATGCTCAATTAAGTTGCATACCTTGGCATCCCAGTCTTTATTTAGATAATATATACATGTCACACATCTTCCGTCTCCATTTGGATTATCAACATGACGTACATAACCTGTTCCATTGCCCGGATAACAAGCAACCATGGCCTGTAATAATAATGATGATGATTTTTAAAGTCCATGTATAAATAAAAAGAGAGAACAGCTAATAAATCAGATCTTTGATTTTTGGTTACTGATTTACACTTAAATTCTTCTAATAAAAATAATATTTTGTAGATAAGAAACGTTAAGGCTATTCTACATTAATATTTATAGAGAGCACAGGATAGGTCAGTGAACAATCCAAGGACTGGTGAATTCTGCTTCACAGTGATAACTCCAAAGGTCAGAAAAATTGCATGGTCCTACTTTCACAATCTTTATACATATAGATAATCAAGATCAAGTGAGTTTTTGTTCTGCTACATGGGAGATTTCTCTTCTCCTTGAGCTCACCTCAGAACACCTATTTTACCATCTGACAGGTGAACCAACCCAGTCAAACACCCTATCTGATGCTGTCTCTGAATTATACCAAATTATTATAATTATTATTTTTTTTGAGACAGGGTCTGGCTCTGTTGCCCAGGTTGGAGTGCAGTGGTGGAATCATGGCTCATTGTAGCCTCAAGCTCCTGGGCTCAAATGATTCTCCCACCTCAGCTTCCCAAGTAGCTAGGACTATAAGTGCATATCAGCAGGCTGGTTAATTTTTGTATTTTTTGTAGAGATGGGGTCTTACTATGTTGTAATAGGGATAATTTAGAAAGTCAACTCAACTCCAAACGTTAAGTCATTTAATGTCAGTGATTTTGTTTAAAAAAGGACTAAACAAGTTAGCTTATGTTTACCCTCTTTGAATCAGAAAGAAAATTATTTGCTCAGATTATAACAAGATATGGTTCAGAAGATTGCTAGATGTTCAGCATGAAGGTAGAAAAGAGGCACAAAAATAAAAAGCAAAAAATACCCTCCATATTCTAGGTGTACATGATAATCAACTGAAATTGGTAAGAGCATTTTTTAAAAAATTCTCAGGAATTATGAAGAAAACAGACAAAGATGTTCAAGGTTATGAGCTATTCTTGTTTTTGTTTGTTTTGATGGAGTCTTGCTCTGATACCCAGGCTGGGGTGCAGTGGTGCAAACTCAGTTCACTGCAACCTCTGTCTCCCAGGTTCAAGCAATTCTTCTGCCTTGGCCTCCCAAGTAGCTGGAATTACAGGTGCACGCCACCATGCCCAGCTAATTTTTGTATTTTTAGTAGACACAGGGTTTCACCATGTTGGCCAGGCTGGTCTTGAACTCCTGACCTCAAGTGATCCACCCATCTCAGCCTCCCAAAGTGCTGGGATTACAGGCATGAGCCACTGGGCCTGGTTGGTTATGAGCTATCCTTGAAGTTCTTTATTTCTTCATGTATTAAAGTCAATGAATTAGTATAAAGTTGTCAAACAGTAACTGAATTGTTCTACTATCATACTAAAGATAAATGTTAATTTTTAAAATTCACTTGCCGGCCGGATGTGGTGGCTCACGCCTGTAATCCCAGCACTTTGGGAGGCTGAGGTAGGTGGATTGCCTGAGCTGAGCTCAAGAGTTCACGACAAGCCTGGGCAACATGGTGGAAACCCCATCTCTACTAAAATACAAAAAAATTAGCCAGGCATGGCGATGTGCACCTGTTGTCCCAGCTACTCAGGAGGCCGAGGCAGGAGAATTGCTTGCACCCAGGAGGCAGAGGTTGCAGTGAGCCGAGATTGCGCCACTGCACTCTAGAGCCTGGGTGACAGAGCAAGACTTTGTCTCAGAAAAAAAAAAAAAACACTAAAATTCACTTCCCATCCCTAAGAAACTAAGACACTAAAATTCGCTTCCTATCCCTAAGAAATTAAGAGGTATCTTAAACCTAAATCCTTATTTTAAAAATCTTGTTTTCCTGGACACTCTGAATTTACTGCTCTTTATGAGAGCAGAATTTTTGGAGAACATTATATATGTCTCTATTTTTCCTGACTCCAGGCAGACTTAACAAGTTCCTTCTTTCAGCACTGGAGGTTGGTAATAACCAGGAGTATAGCATGGACTTAGTGGGTTTAAGTGCTCAATAAATGATGAGCCCAAATAATTTCCTTGTCACTAGCTGCCAAGGAAAGAAGTTTACCTTGAATAGTAACTGTAAGAGGACATTAATTTAACAATGCAATTAATCCATTTGTGGTTAACTGAGATAATTAAGATGATTTACACAATATATTATTATTCATGGGAAAGAAGAAGGAAACTTGAACTCTACATCTCAAAAAAGTTAATTTGGCCTTTCCCACTATCTGGTAACTTCAGCATCTCTTGTGCAAAGAAGGAAGGGGAAAATGTTTGTCATTCACTCACCCCATCCCATCCCATATATCCATTTAACAAATACCTCTTGAGCATCTACTATGTATATGAAAGGCACTGGGGCTAAAATGATGAAGAGACAAGTTCCCTTGCATTGATTTACAGTAGTCCCTCTTTGTAAGTTTTGCTTTCTGTGGTTTCAGTTACCTGTGGTCAACTTAGTCCAAAAACATAAAATGGAAAATTCCAGAAATAATTCATAAATCGCACACCATTCTGAGTAGTGCACTGAAATATCTTGCAGTCCTGCCCCCGTTTTGCCTGAGATGAAACATCCCTTTGTCCAGCATATCCACACTGTAGATGCTTTCCGCCCATTTGTCACTTGGTAGCCTTCTAGAGGTTATCAGAGCAATCGTCATGGTACTTGTATTCAAGGAAACCTTATTTTACTTAGTAATCGCCCCAAAGTGCAAGAGGAGTGATGTTGGCATATTGTTATAATTGTTCTATTTTATTGTTGATCTCTTACTTTATAAATTAGGCTTTATTATAGGTATGTATGTAAAAGAAAAAACATAGTATATATAGGATTTGGTGCTACCCACACTTTCAGGCATCCACTTTAGTCTTGGAAGGTATTACTCGCAGATAAGAGGGGACTATTGTACTATGAAATCTGGTCTAATAGCGTAAATTGCCAGTAAACAGATACATAATGTAATGTTAGGTAGTGAAAAGTTATATTTTCTTAAGATATGAAAAAAGTTAAGAATATAGAGAACGATGACATGATATTCTTGAACAGTGGCTGACATTTGGGTTTAGACTTAAATGAAGGGAGTGGCAAGTTGGGCAACTCTCTGAAGGGAGAGTATATGTGGCAGAGGCAAAATGAGCACTCAAAGGCTAACAAGGCAGGAAACAGCAGCAGGCCAGTATGGCTGGAACACAGAGAACATGGGCCAACATGATCAGAGAGGAACCAGGTAACCTAGGGCTGCAGGGCCTGGTAAGCCACAGGAAGGCCTCTGGATATTGTGCTAAGAAGCAACAGCCAATAGAGAATGTATCTGATTCATGTTTTAAGAATATCAGTTTCAAGTGTGTATGAATAAAAAGAAAAACAAACACAACAACCTCAATATCGCTCACCACCTAACATTTATTGGACATTTGCTGTTTGCCATGTCCTATTCTAAGTAATTTATGCGTAATAAGTCATCTGACACAACCATGTGAGGTAAAAAGTATCATTGTTTTCATCTTCATTTCACTGTTAAGAAAACTGAGGCTTAGAAAGGCTAATGAGTATTCTCAAAGTCACATGATAGGGAATCTGGTTCCAGAGTCCACGGAATTAACCATTGTACTAGATTGCAGGAAGGAAAGAGTGAAAAGAGAAGATTAAGTTAGCTATTGCAGTCTCCAGGCAAGAAACCAAAGAGGCTGAACCCAGAGTAGCAAAGTGGGGTGTATTCTGAAGGCAGAAAACCAGCATGATTTGCTAATGGCTGGAGAATACGAGTCAAGAAAGACTCTGGGGTTTTCAGCCTATGTGAATAAATGAATGGAATCACTGTACATGAAAATGGAAACACTAGGTGAAAGAGCAGTTTTAATAACATGTATGGGTAGGAAAAGAGTTTCTCAATAGTTGTCAAAATGAGCCAGACGTCCCAGAATAGAACAAAACTGACGGCACCAGGATTGTGCCCCAACACGGGATTTGTTTGTAGTCACTTCTAAACTGCTTTCCTTAGAGTCCTAGGGCCCTGGGGTTATGTGGAGGTTATATAGGGGTGGGGACTAATGGGCAATGAAGTGATAGAGAAGAAGCTAAACAAGCCGGTTTTATCCCAACCTTCAACTAGAGGCAGTGCTTAGCTGTTTCCTATATAGTATTTGAATTCCAACCAAGGCTTCTTTGACAAAATAAAAGGCGCAATAAAGAAAAGTTTTAAATGTTACGTTTTGAAGGAAAGTTTTAATAAGCTTAATGTAATTGTGTTAATTAAGTTATACAATCCCCAGTGCAGCTCAGTTACCACCATCTAAATGTATTATTCAAAAATGGCTATTACCACTGTAGTCTTTTTTTTTTTTTTAAGAGACCTTCAAAGCTACTGAAAATCAAAGCACTGTAGTCTCATCAGGCATTCCCTAGGTCCCCTGTGCTCTGCTCTGGTGACAGGAATACTAAAAAAATTAGGAGAAAGGAAGAAGGGAGAGGGGATGAGTGCTCCATAGGGCCTACATGAATCTGCCAATTTAATTAATTTGCCAATACTAGCCTCAGGAAAGGCGGCAGTTCATGATTATAATTGTAGAAAGGATAACAAGTAAAACACCAACGTAACCCTGTAAACTAGAAAGCCTGAAAAAGAAACAATCCAATCCACCACTACATAATTCTGAGGTAAATTCCTAATATGCCATCTTATAGAGACACCAACTTTAAATGTTTCAATTTCTCATTGAGAAAAAACTATTTATACATAAACAAAACAACACTTTTTTCTTTTCTGATATGAAAATATACATAATTGAGGATGTTCTTTTTTATGTTTTCAAAGACAAGGTCTCACTATGCTGCCCAGGCTGGTCTTCAACTCCTGGGCTCAAGCAATCTGTCTGCCAGAGCCTCCCAAAGTACTAGGACTACAAGCGTGAGCCACTGTGCCTGGCTGTCTGAGAATGTTCTTAAGATAGGAAACAGCATAAATTTGTTTTCCACTCCGAGAATAAAAGGAAGGAAGAGGTCTGCAATGCCTCTGAGGAATCTAAGAGACATTTATTTCTAGCATTACTAGACTTCAATACGAAGCTGGACTAGAAAACTTATTTTTCTTTTTGAACTGAATTACTTTAAAACAGAGATACAAAACTCACAGAACTTCGATGGGTTACAGAACTACTATTTTTACCCTGAATGAAGGGAAAAGGTTTACTATCTGAAAATTTGCCCTATTAAAATATATTATCAAAGCACTATGCTTTGACATAGCACTATGCCATTTGTAGAGGTTGATAGCTAACATTTACTAATCACTTATCATACGCCAGGCATGGATTACCTCAGTCATTCTTTACAGCAAACCTTAGGTAGCTACAATTTCTCCTCCCTGCATTTCAGAGACCAGAAAACTAAACTAGAGTGAAAACAAAAAACTTGCTGAAGGTCAGACTCTAAGCAGCAGAGGCAGGATATGAACTGAGGCAGTCTAGAAAGAAAAACAACTTTCTATTCTTCAATTCCTTGCTCCAGTAAGGAGCATGTATATAGTCTGCCCAAGAGTTCAGATGAAATTGGTAGTGCAGACTCCTAAGCAGCCCACCACCTGCTGCAGTGGCACATGCTCATCATGCCTAATGCCCAATTTTCCCATGTCAAGATGTACAGTAAGTCCTCACTTAATAGCCTAGATAGCTTCTCGGAAACTTTAAGTGAAACAATGTATAACAAAACCAAGTTTACCATAGGCTGATTAACATAAAAGTCAAGCTCCTATAGCATATTTGTGCCCACAACCCATTGCTAAACTTTTAAAGAAACACTAGAAATAAATGTGAGCTATATGTACATTTAAGAAAGATTAATAAAAACAAGGTAATTATTTATGCAATTAGTCCAGTTTCAGGTTGCAGATGGTTGGAGCCTATCCCTGGAGCTCAAGGTACAAGGTGGGAATGAGCCTTGGGCAGGATGCCATCCTACTGCAAGGTGCACTCACACACACTCACATTCACTCACACTAAGACAACTGAGATATGCCAGTCCAACCAATGTGTACATCTTCGGGATGAGGAGAATTTGCAAGCTCCACACAGACAGTGGCCTCAGCCAGGAATTGATTCTTTCTCCCTCATCAACATATAACAAAATGACACTGAATAAAATAATGTTATTCATGAACCTGCTGTATTGCATATGGTATTGTTCAGTTCTACAGCTACACCTTTTAAGTCTCTTCCCCATCCACTCCCAAGGCAGACAAAAACATCACTGTCACTACATTTGGGGTCTATAAAAATCTAGTTCAAATATGGAAGAAAATAGGTCATGCTGGTAGGCCATCCAGGTGGGGATGTTCAAAGGGCAGTTGGAAACATGAGTGTGGAACTCCAAAAAAACAAGTCTTGACTGGAAATGTAAATTTAGGAGCCATCTTTGTATGTGACAGTTGAAGCCATGTGCCTGCCAGAGATTGCCAAGGAAGGGAATATAGAGAGAAGAGAACAGCGGACAGATTCTTACGGAACAGTCATTTAGAGTAAGAACTCTTATTCTAAATAAGAGTTGATAAATAAATGAAGTTGCTGCTTTCTTGATCACAGTAAACAACTAAGTGGTCAAAAGCTTATTTATTATAAATGATTTCTGACTAATTTTTTGACTAATTCATTTCTTAGTGTAAATGATAAATATATATATATTTTTAAAAAGACATAAGGGCATATGGGTTGTTTCCTTAGAAATTAAAAAATGCTATTATAATAATACTGTGATCAAAAATAGTTTTGAAGGTTAATCTTTGTAAGTCCTTGATATCTTCCTAAAATTAAATTACTACAAGTGAAATTATTAGGCCTTAAAGCTTTTTAATTGCTGAATGTTCTCCAGAATGACTGCATGAGCTTATATTCCTACTAGCTTTGTATGGGTGCTCACATCTTCTTAACCATTTGCCAACCCGGGGTGGTAAGTTTTAATCTTTTGAAAATAGCTCAATTTCATAAGTAACATTTATCTTACTAATGTTTTAATTACATCTTATACTTCTAAAAGTCAGCATTTTTCATATTTATATTGGCTATTTAATTCTTCAACTGCTTGCTCATATCCTTTATCCACTTTTCTGTTGGGTTAATCTTTTCCCTACTGATTTATTATTATTATTTTAGAGACAGGGTCTCACTCAGCCACGCAGGCTGGAGTGCAGTGGCATGATCACAGTTCACTATAACTTTGAACTCCTGGGCTCAAGCAATCCTCCCAAGTAGCTGGGACTACAGGTACATGCCACCATGCTGGCTAATTTTTTAATGTTTTGTAGAGATAGGCTCTCCCTGTGTTGTTCAGGCTGGTCTTGAACTTTTGGCCTCAAGTGATCCTCCCACCCTAGCCTCACAAAGTACTGAGATTACAAGTGTGAGCCACCACATCTGGCCCCTACTGATTTTTAAGAGCTCCTTGGTTATTAACTGCTGTCATATGACACAACAACAATTTCAATCTTTTTACTCTTCTTGTATAGAAGAGTATGTTAATATAAAGTTTTTATGATTTGTATAGGAAGGTAGCATATAATTATATTATCAATGTAAAATTTGTTAAATCCAGAAGTATTCTTCCCATGTTTATGGAAATGTGAAAAATGCAGAAAAAAAAACACAAAAGATTATTTAAAGAAGAAATAGCATTGATCCAAATCAGTCTCCAAATGGCCCAAGAATTATTAATTATTTAATAATCTAACACCGAACTACTTTCCTTAATGGCCCTAATTCTAGCCCAAGATAAAAATCTTAAAGAAACACTTAAAAATCAACTTAAATGTGATGCTCCCAACAGACAGTATAATCTAGACATATAAAATGATGCCTTAGTACTCATTGAGCTTTCATTTCCCTTTTAGGGAAGAATTGATAAAGTTATACTTTACAAACGAGGAATCCATCTGGTAAAATACGCTATATTTTAAGCTGTCTAGCTCTGATGTCTCAACAGAGATCTACAATTTGTTAACCTCAGCTATAATTTTACCAGCACCATACAACTCTTCCTTAGGTTCCCAAGCAGGGCTCTGGGGTATTTATACCACACACACCACTCCCACCGCAAACTTCATGAGGAAGACAGAGCAACCTCTCCCCACAAGAAGACTGGGGTCCCTGAGCAGGTCTCAGTTTGATCCCCACCCAGAGAATTACACGACCTCATTCCAGCCCATGCAAGGAAGTAACACTGTTAAGACAGATGCTCTGACAACTATGGCAAACTTGTTATATTATTAACATAATTCCTTGGCAGAGTCTGCAATTTAGCATTAAAAAAATACAAACAGAACAACATACTTAGCTGCTTGACACTACAAACATTCATTCTAGCACTTCTTGAGGCTCACTGAGCAGGTACTACACTAGGCATGAGGATATAGAGATTGTAAGTTAAACATCTGTTTCAATTCCAGGGTCTAGAAGAGAGTTATGATTTAAATTCTTTAAGTTATTTTGGCACAAACAGTGTAATTATTATTTGATTTAATGGACTAGAGGACATGGGTGAGAGAGGTTCCTCACATTCATCCTGGAGCAGTTAGTTAACATGCAAGACCAAGACTGGATATAAATAATCATCAGTTAATGGGGAAAGCCTGTAATCAAAAACCTTACTCCAGTGAGACAACTCAAGAAGCCTTATCTCACCTCAAAGCCAGAGAATTTGGTAATTAACATAGTATTAGAAATTATGACAGTATTAGAAAAGAATGGTGCTCGAGAAAGGTGTTATGGCTACTCACACTGCATAGGGACCACTGATCTTATGTGAACATATACATGAATCTAGTGAATCTAGTGGACTACTCTTAGGGACTGCATCCTGAGCCTTATGACTCCTGTCGTTTCTGTTAATTCCCCATAAAGGAATTCTGTTGTCTGATTCCAGTTAGGTTCAGCTGAATCCTAAAGGCACACTAGCATTTTTGCCTTAAATAAACTTTTCATAAAAGGTGCTTGGCAGGCCAGGAGTAGTGGCTCATGCCTGTAATCCCAGTACTTTGGGAGGCTGAGGCAGGATCATCTGAGGTTAGGAGTTTGAGACCAGCTTGGCCAAAAAAACCACTTCTTTCTAAAAATACAAAAATCAGCTAGGTGTGGTGGCACATGCCTGTAATCCCAGCTACTCAGGAGGCTAAGGCAGGAGAATTGGTTGAACCTAGGAGGCAGAGGTTGCAGTGAGCTGACACTGTGCCACTGCATTCCAGCGTGGGCAACAGAACAACATTCTGTCTCAAAAAAAAAAAAAGCTGCTCATCAGATGTTCTGAAAGGATAGAAAGTAGGAATTTCATCCACCTAATAAAACAGTATTTTTGTGCTTGCTTGCTAATAATTTTTTTTTTTTAATGTGTGGCAGAACTCAGTATGAGTTTTGTTTTCCCACTTACCATGCCATTTAAGCTCGATTCTGGGGGAAGAGATCTGTAACACTCATTTAACTGTAGCCTCCAAATGACAGCAGTACCTCTCAATAAATGCCTGATACCTGTAAACAACTACTGGCTCAGGTCAGGTCACAACAGGCGAACAGTTACGCAAAGGCACACGGTACTGTGTAATAAACACCACAACAGAGTCTTACTTTCACAGGGTACCCAGACAACAAAGACATAATTAACTTTGTCACAGGAATGGGGTATTAGAAAAGACTTTACAGAAAAAGTGACATATGTGCAGAATTTTGAAAGATTAAAAATAGAAGTTTTCCAGAGTAGAAGATTCTATTCCGTACGGGGAAAAGAATATTTGCGAAAACAGAATCAATATGGAGCCCTGAGAGAAAATCAAATAGAAAAACTGTTGGAAGATGAAGCGCAGTGTGGAGCAATAGGGATGGGGCAGGAGAGACAGGCAGGGGCAGCTCATAAAGGCTCTCACTGACTCACTGAGGAAGATTACCTTATAGGCCAGTGTTGGCCAACTGTGTTCAGTAAGAATCACTTGGGTTACTTCCTAAATTATAATGATTCTCATCCTCTCTGCTTGAAATGATGACTTATTAGGTATGGCATGAGGCCTGAGATCCTGTACTTTTTTTCCTTGACCATTATTCCTTCATAAGAGATCTTGTACTTTAAACAAGCACTTCACTCTAGTTGGCAAAAGGCCAGAAATAAGAGTTTTGAATGATAATAATCATTTTTCCAATTTATAAACATCACTCAATCTACTTGTAGAGGATGGCCCAGATGACATGGAATAAGAGATTATGAACACACTGCTGACAGATGAGAGCCAGAATAAAGGGGAGTGAGAATGGAGAGGGCAGGGCAGCTTAGAGCGACACTAAGAGTATGAAACAGAAAGGATGTGGTGTTGGTGAGAGAGAAAGAACTTATTTAAAAAATTAAACCCTAAAAATATCCACTATGTGTTCATTCATTCAATAAATATTTTCTGAGCACCTACTATATGTCAGGCACTGTTCTAGATCTTAGGGATACAATAATAAAAAAGACAAAAAGTTACTGCCTTCAGGGAACATTTACCTAGCAGGAAGAGAAAGAAAAAAAATAAGTCAATGTATAGCATAATATACGGTAGAAGATAAGTATTACAAAGAAAAACAGAACACAGAATGGGGAATACAATGCTAGAATGTAATTATTTATAGGGTGGTTGGTCAGGTAGACCTGAGTGACATTAAGCAAACTTGAAAGAGATGAAGAAATGAATTTTCCAGGCAGAAGGATTAACCAGTGCAAAGAATCAGGTGGCAATGGGCCTGGCATATCTGAGGAAAAATTGTGTCACCGGAGAGGAGGGAGCAAAGCAAACAGTGGAAAACGTAGTCAGAGAGGTAAGGGGTTGGGGATGCAAATCCTGGAGGGCTTTAGAGACCACTATAAAGTCTGGTTGCCATGTAGAGCAGGGGCTGGCAAACTACAACCCACTGGCTATTTTTATAAATAAAGTTGTATTGGAATGCAGCCACACTCATTCAATTACATATTCTCTACGGCTGCTTTTGTGCCCCAACTGTCCAGTCTAGTAGCTATGACAGAGATCATGCAGTCCACAAAACCTAAGTGCCCATGACATAAAAAGTTTCCCAAGTACTGATATGCAAAATATACTGAAGGCTGGCAAGAGTTGAAGGCAGAAGGGTAGTTAGAAGACTACTGCATAAATCAGATGTGGTATGATGATCACTTGGATCACAGTGGTATCAAAGAAGGTGGTAAGAAGTGATGGGATACTCATACTATTTTAAAGGCAGAATAAAGCAAGATGTCCAGAAAGATTGGTATGAGGTATGAGAGAGAAGATGACTCTTAAGGTTTTGGCTTGAGCAACAGGAAAAATGTAATTACCATAAACAGATGAAGACAGCATATGGTGCAGACTGAATCTGGAGAATGGGAGAAATCAGGAGTTCAGTTCTGAACATGTTCAGTTAGGTATGTGTAAGGCATAGTGCTAGGAAGTGTGAGTACAACAAAGAGGAAGACTGATCATTCCAACACAGATGACAATTAAAATGACCAGACCATGCACTATTTCACTGGGAAGAAGGTTGGGATCAGGAAAGGCTTTCTGAAAAATGAGTTTTGAAAGAATATGAATTAGCCAGGTAAGGAAGGAAAGAGAAAATATTCCAAGAAGAGAAAAGGTCATAGCATAGTGTGCGTGTAGACCATGCTGTGTAAACTGCAAACAAGGGTGAGCTTGACATGTGAGACAAGGAATGCGACACGTAAGGCTGGTCATAGCTCTGGCCCCTTCCCAGACCTTAGTAAGCTCCAATAATGAATTTAGTGGGTAACAGGGAACCACTAAAGAGTTTTAAGCAAGGAACTGACACATTCAGATCTAGAGGTTTTCATTCGCTTGGGTAGATGATTGAGTGGCACCACTTTTGTAGTATAGCTATAAAGCAATGAGTTAATAAGACTGGTCAGAAAACATGTAAATCAGGCTCTTAAGAATTCACTAACTGTACTGGGTACAGTGGCTCATGCCTGTCATCTCAGCACTTTGGAAGGCCAAGGTGAACGGATCACCTGACATTAGTTTGAGACCAGCCTGGCCGACATGGTGAAATCCCGTCTCTACAAAAAAATACAAAAATTAGCCAGATGTG
The DNA here is from genome assembly GCA_963574635.1 of Cheracebus regulus. Taxonomy (NCBI): domain Eukaryota; kingdom Metazoa; phylum Chordata; class Mammalia; order Primates; family Pitheciidae; genus Cheracebus; species Cheracebus regulus. Next base: position 28,416 of record CAUYQU010009190.1, on the reverse strand, counting down.
GTGGTGGGCACCTGTAATCCCAGCTGAATATCAATTCGGGAGGCTGAAGCAGGGGACGGAGGCTGCACTGAGCCAGTGCCAGTGCACTCCAGCCTGGGCGACAGAGTGAGACTCTGTATCAAAAAACAAAACAATTCAATAACTGCAATAAAGGAACTGATTTTTTTTTCTTTTTCTATTTTTGTTTTCCTGAGACACAGTCTTGCTCTGTTGCAGGAGTGCAGTGGCATAATGGCTCACTGCAGCCTCAGACTCCGGGGCTCATTGGATTCTACTGGCTTCTGTGTATCCTGGCTTTTTTTTTTTTTTTTTACTTTATTATTTATTTTTTTTTATAGAGACAGGGTCTTACTATGTTATCCAGCTGGTCTCAGACTCCTGGACTCAAGTGATCTGCCTGCCTTGGCCTCCCAAAGTGCTGGGATTACAGGCATGAACCACCATGCCCAGCTGATTTTTTTCAATAATAGTGTAACTCCCCCTTTGTGGGCAGATAACCAACCAAACACTTCGGAAAAGTTTTTTTGTGGCATAATGGACAGAGATTCAAGTCACAACTTTTCAAATAACAACTTTCATAAGAGTACAAGTTCTATTTGTATAGAACTCTAGTTCATAACATTTACAAACAGTTATCTCATTTCAATTCTGCAACAACTCTATGAGGTATGCAGAGAAGTGACAATCTCCATTTTACAAATAATTTTATCTAGTCTTGTTTTAAGAGTGGAAGTGTTTAATCTGTGCATCCATACCACTGCAGGAAGAGTGTGGTTTATGGAAGGACCAGATCTAGTGTTAGAAAATAATGAGGAGTCTGTTTCATGTAACATTAACCTAATTCTACTTTTATCACTTTGACTTAGTTTAATATTACCTGTTTTTTCACATCATTCTTAGAAAAGTCACTTAATTATTTATATATTGCCACACCTACACACCCTCATATTTTTTTCTGGGTTTCCCCAATCAGACTGTAGACTCCAAGAGAGCATGAACCAGCTCTTATTTATCCTTATACTCCTAGTGCCAAACACAGGCACTCATCTACTTAATACATCAATTAATGATTTACTTTGAGAGAAACAGAGATGATAGATGAGACAGACAAAGAAAGGTAACATAAACATCTTTAATACAATCCCAAAGTCCTGGGATTACAGACGTGAGCCACCATGCCCAACTGGTTTATCTTTAAAATAAGGAACCTGGACTACACAATCTTCCAATTTAGCTCTAAGCCTACACATTCCATCAGGTGGCACTTCTGATCTAGCAGAGTTTTAAAATAAAAACTAGAATTTTAAAACTGGAAAAGATCATAAAGGTCTGGCCCAAACTAGAGAGGAGAATCCCAAAGGACAAAAAGCTAGGTGTCCTGATTTCCAATCCTGCACTGTTTGCTTTATAATGACGTATATCAGACATCTCAGACAGGATTAAAAGAAATGTAATTGGCACCACATAGCCCAAAATCGTGATAACCAAAATAAAATGCTACTTGGTAACTTTTATCATTCTAAAAACTCAAATTCTGTTAGTCACTGCAAAACGCAAGGTTTTAATGCTTAAAATAAGCATCTTAAAAATAAGATCACATGAGATTATCTTTTTATTTTTGTGAGTGACCAAGTCAAGTAAGTAAACAGGACAACCTCAGAATAAATTATTTTGATAATAAAAGCCTTAAAAACACACTATTAGCTTTTTACCAAAAAGCCTTTATAGAAATACAAGATTTTGAAACCATTACACAAAGGCTAAACAAAGATTAACAAAAACATTTTAATAATCTCTATAGATATACTGAAAATGAAATAATCCAACTAGAATTTTACATATTCAAGTATGATATAAGAAGTTTAAGAAAACAAAGAGTTCTAGGATTGGAGTGGCTAAACATAAAAAGCCACTTATAAGATTAAAATATAAAGTACAGAATATTTTAAGAGAAAAACTAAGAATTTAATTCAAAAAATTTTCTACTATAATACTTAAAGTAAATGCTATTTAAGTCATATTAACAATTATTTATTAAGCATACTATGTAGAACAATTGGTGGCCCAGGTCTGTCTGGTTCACTATATGCTATCAACCAGTGTAACTAGACAAAATGTGAAAACTACAATGAGAAAATTACAAGTAAAATGTTATGGTGGTAACAGAGAGGGGTGAGGTATGGAACTAGCCAGGCTGAATTCAATTCTCAGCTCTACCACTTACTAACTGTATTTGGAAATAATGACAGTATACACTTCACACACCTATGGTGAGGATTAAAAATAGAATACATGTAAAAGACTAGCATAGCACCTGGTACCTAGAAAGCATCTAACAAATGTCACTTAGTTTCATCATTACTGACAGTCTCATAATCTTTATCATCATCCTCAAGCAGTCACAGGGAAGATTTCCATCCCTGTCCATGTGTAGACAAGCAGCTTTTGTTTGTCTGGCATCCATTCCCCTTCTTCTCTTTCCAGGTGTCTCGTTTACTTGGGAAAGTCTGACCTGTAGTCCTCAGTTCTTACCCCTGGGCGAGGTTCACTCTCTACCCTCTAGGCTGGACATGTGGCTCAAGCCTGGTCAGAAGTTGGTTCAGAAATGGGCACAGGGCCTAAGCCAATCAGAGGCAATGAAGCTCAACTCCAGGATTTTTGTCAAAGCCCTTGGTCAAGAGCAGCTCTCGTTCTGTATATATCTCCATGATGTAATGCTGAAACTATTCGGGCCATCTTGTCATATCAATGAGCTTACAAGAGAGTAATACAGAAAAGAAAAGCTGAAGAAATCAAATTTTGATAATATTGCTTGAGCCCATGGTTTCAACTCTGCCACTCAGTCAGTAGATATGAAGACCAATACATTTTCTTCTGGTTTGCTTAAGCTCATTTGAAGGATTTTTGTTTTGTTTCAGTTATTTGCATCTGAGAAGCTCTATAACACATCGGTCATCAGTCAAGACCCAGAAGCTGGTTACCTAAAATACAGTAGAGCTTAGAAGGGCATGGATTTGGAATCAAAGAGATCTAGTTCCTAACCTTGGTTCTAACAATTACTAGCTGTGTGGCCCTGGGCATGTGTCTGATCTTACTTCCTCATCTGTAAAATGGCTTAATACCTGCCCAAAAGACTGATGAGAGGATGTGATAATAATATAAACCACTCAGTCTTCTTTGTAACAATGAATAATCAATAGAAGCTATTATTATATCACTGAATCCCAAACTGATCTTCACACCTGACCGCTTACATTCCATGTCCCTGTTTCCAGTGGTCTAAATAACTACCTTTACCTACATACTCTCCTATCCAACCTCAAATTCAACATTTCCAAATCTCATCCTGCCTCCATGCTTCCTCATCACACTCTCTGCCTTTCCCTTTTAGAAAAAAATGCTCACTGGAGGTCAATGTCTTATCAATTATTAACTATGTTCTCAGTAGTCTTTAATACCATAATAAGTAGGAGTCATCCTAGACTGAAACTTCTTTCCTGTTATCTAATCAGTCACAAAGCTCTGCTAAATATCTGCAGCCTGACAGGAAAGAATTTTCCTCTCCCTATGGATAAAAACAAGGGAAGGACTCTTCCAACATCAGGATATGTGACCTTTCTTCACTGGCTTTCAAGGAGAACTCCAATCCTTCTACTCCTTTTTCTCATCTCAGCCTCCTTGTGGCTTCATTTCTTTCCATATTCAGGATAGGTTTTTGCTAGCTTATTTTTTCATTAACCTCAAGCTGCAAATCAACAAATGTAGACTCCAATTTTTGCAGTTCCTACACCCAAGCTACTAAGCACCAATGGAAAAAGTTATAATCATGCAGATTGACACCACTAAAAGTTGTCTCTGATCTCACTTGGACCTTCAGAACTCCTTGGTAATTTCTGTATTTCTGGTCAGGTTTGTTGACATTCCTCAAAACGGTTATTTCAAATCGCCATTGCTCACCTCTCTCAGCTGCTATTTGAATCCCAATTTTCTTATTCACTAGATGGAGATATTTTCTATTTACTTACCTGAGATAATTAGGGCAAACAAGCAAAAACTTCCTTGACTTTTTACCCCCAGATTTCTAAATTAATCTAAATAAATAACCTTTGTCATCTCATTTCCCTCAGTCAAAATGGCCAGAATGCAGGAAGGTACATAATAAATAAATAAAAGGAAGCCACATTTTTTTTCTTCTATATAAGGCTAACCCTGCCTCTTATAGTGCCTCTGAAATTTTAATATGCATACAAATCACCTGGGGATTGTGTTAAAATGCATATTCTGATTCAGGAGATCTGGAGTGGGGCATGAGGTTCCACATTTCTTCCAACAAACCAATGTTTGTTTGGGAACAATATTTAGAAAAAAACAGATTCCATCCTTTCTCACCTCCTCAGAGACTTTTCATGCTAAGTCAACACCTGTTGTTTCTCTATCAGTTGCTCCCTCTGCCAAAATATAACATATCTGTCTCTTTTATTTTAAAATAAATGCTCCTTTGTTCCTCTTTTAGCTACCGTCCAATCATCTCAGTTCTCTTTGGTTCCACAGACAAGTTTCTATGAAGAACAGTCTTATGTCAATGGTTCCAGATTTTCTTGGCTCACAGAATCTTTAGTATCTCAGTGATCTTGCAGGGTACTCCTAGGCCAAAAGAAGTATCTAACAACTGTAGTTGCCTTTGTTAAGCAGTAAGAACCAAACCACTTAGTATTTCAAGTCCTAAAAACTGGATGCCTGTTGAGCACTGCACACTTTTCAAACCATGGATTCAGATTGGACACTGACAGCCTCATTTCCTGTTCTACCCTGATTGTCAAACAGTACTTGCTTTTTATCATAGCAAGCACTGAAAATCCAGCTTCTCAAAGTTATGACATCACTGAAAGGAATGCAGTGATCTAATATAGCAATCTAATGATGTTGCTTTATTTCCCTTGAAATTTTAAAATATTCCATGGCACCCTTGCAAGTTAGCTACAGTGCTCTGGGATGCCTCAATGAACAATTTGGGAAACTGAGTTGAGGTGATTGTCAGAACACCTATTGCTTAGGAGGTTGTTGGAAATGCAGAATATGGGCATCCCTATTGCTTAGGAGGTTGTTGGAAATGCAGAATATGGGCATCCATGCCAGACCTACTGATTCAGAATCTCCACTTTAACAAGATTTCCACGTGATCTCCCAGTGACTCATAGACACATTAACGTAGACCAGAAGTGCTGGTCTAAGGTCCCTGCTTACGTCTTCTTACATACCATTCACACTCAACGCACTGCTTTCTAACTTTGTTCCTACAGCTCCAATGAAATTACCCCAGGCAAAGTCCCAAATTACCCCACTCCTTTTTAATTTAAAAAAAAAAAAAAAAGCAATAAATGTCTTCCGGTTCTAATCCTAATTAGCCCTCTCTGTAGTGTTTGGTACTATTCATCTTCTTGAATCCCTGTTATTTCCTGGCCTCTAAAACACCCATCTTCTGGTTTTCTTCCTTTTCTTTCAATACATGTTCCCCCTTCCTCTAATGACCCAGGCAGTTTTTGTTTTTCCTCACTGGCTTCTATCATGAGCAATACCCTTGCTATACACAACTCTTCCTCCAGGGGATTACATTCAATCTCATGCTCACCCCAGTTAAGTCCAGATTGGACTTACTGGTCCTTAGTCATACAAAACCAATTTCCATCTGGATGTACACAAGCAAAGCAAACTTAACAGTTCCAAAGCAACTTATTTGTCTTCCCTGGCCTTCACATTGCTCTTCTTCATATATTATTTCCTTTACTGAGTGGCATCCTTGTTCAACCAATCTCCTTAGGGAAACTTAGAACTATCATCCTTGCCTCATCCTTCTCCATTTCCCTTGCCCTACATAATCAGTCAAATCAAACATTCCTGCTATGTCTCTAATCTGTATGAATCTCTCTACCTCCATTACCTACATCTTAAAAGAAGCTCTTATCTTTCACTTGGATTCCTCTAACAGTCTTCTTACACATCTCCCTGCCTCCAGAATTGCCATGCCCTGCTCCAAACTATTCTCTACACTCCATTCAAGTTAGTTTTCTAAAATTAAAATCTGATGTCACTGCCCTCCTCTAAATCCTTCCATAGCTCCCAATGTGTAGCAGTGCTTCTCAAACTTATCCAACAAATGGCAAAAGAGTTTGTAGTTACAGATCTAAGAGGTTCACTATAAACAAGACATTTCTTGCAAGGCTGTTTCATTTTAAATAGTCATCTTGATTTTATATTCTATTCCTTGGGTGGCCGCTTATGTTATTAAAAGAATGTCTTAAATTAATATCAATCAAACTACTTAACTTTTTCTCCACAATAACTGAGTAAAATTACACTCAAGGAAGACACACTGGTTACCTTGTGGCTTCAAATATCATATCCCTTGGCACAAAGCCACTAGACCAGAGATTGACAAACTATAGCCTGCAGGCCAAATCGGGCCCATCACTGATTTTTGTAAATAAAATTTTACTGGAACATAGTCAAACTCAATTATACGTGTACTGTCTATGGCTGCTTTCAAATTACAATGACAGAGGTGAGTAGTTGCAACAGAGACCACACAGCTCACAGACTAAAATATTCACAATCTGGCCTTTGGAAAGTCAGCTGACCCCTGCATCAGAACATGAGTAGTGTTAAGGCTAGAACTGTCTTTATGTCCTCAACACAGTTCTAGAGAAGGCACTCAAAAATATTTAACTTAATAAATTAGAATGTTGCAAGGAAGATCTCCAAGGGCACATAAGGAATGTGTCCACAAAGTTGATACAGAATGCACCTAAACCCTAAGAAGGAATATATAGGGGCCAAATAGAAATGTTCCTTCATCACTCAGTGAAATCTGAAAGGCTGTGTTGAGATAGGTGAAATGGACTACTACTACATAGAGGTCAAAACAGGTTCTAAAGAAATTGATAAGCCCATCAGACCTAAAGCTACCTTCCCAAAGAACCCCAGTATATAGCACCGTATCAATAACACACGCACCTAGCAGCATCTAAGAAAGAGTCAGGAACTACTATCAGGGCAACTGCTATAAGAATATTTCTGGAACCTTTGTAATTGCATAATTTGTACTTCTCCAAATGATGAGAAGCAAAACACTTAACACCGAAATAGTTTAGATGTGAGTGGGGAGCTAAAAGTTCATCCTACCTAGCAGTCAGTATTTTAAAAAGGTAACTATTTCAAGAAATACTATAAGGAATGGTAATTTAAAAGGAAAGAAAGCGAAGGACGGACGGACAGAGGGAGGGAAGGATCAGCAAACTCTGGCCTGTGGGCCAAATCTAGTCCAACACCTTTTTCTTTTTTTTAAAAGAGATAGAGTCACATTATGTTGCCCAGGCTAGCCTTGAACTGCTGGGCTCGAGCAATCCTTCTGCCTCAGCCTCCCAAGTAGCTGGGACTACAGGTGCATGCCACCATACTCAGACCACCACTCAGTTTTGTAAATAAAATTTTATTGGCAGACAGTCACACTTATGTGGTCATGTATTTCTATGGTTGTTTTCCTGTTACAACAGCAGAGGGAACAGTTGCAACAAAGACTGTAAGGCTCAGAAAGCCCAAACTATTTACTATTTGACCCTTTAGGGTAAAGAATCTGCTGATTCCCACTTTGGGAAGATGGATCTGATAAGAGAGAAAGATGAATGTAAAGAACAGATTAGGAAAAATAAAAAATATCAGGGAGATGACATTCATGGCTACCGGGGAAAAAATACACATGTGATAAAGTAAGGAGGGTTTAACTACAGTAGTGTGGAGTGAAGCCAAAAATGGATGTTTCAGCCTCAGTGTTGAGAATGCAGACAGGAATCAGAGACAGACTCAAAAAACATGAATGAATCAATTCAATGCTAAGATACCATGCCTAAAAGGAGATCAAGAACATGAGTAAAAGTATGGAACACATGATAGAAACAGCATGTTTCAGAAGGAAGATAATAGGATAGGATTAGTCTGATATCAGGTGTGAAAACTCTAAAATGCCAATAAGACATACATAAAACATTTAATGGCAGTTTGTAGTACACCTTAACAGTACAAAATAGAAAGTCAACTAGAGAAACAGAGTTAGGCATCAACAGTTCAGTGACGGTATCTAAAGATACAGAACTGGATGAGATCAATAAGTTAGAAAAGACAGCAGAAGCAGCAGATCCCATTACTCAGCAACTACAGTGTCAGACCCTATACTGGGCACTTTATATTATCTCTAATCCTCCCAACAATCCTGCTATAAAGGAATTATCCCTATTTTACAGATTAGAAACCTAAGTTTGGAAAGGATTGAAGAAATTTAAAATTCCAAGGTCATACAGCTAATATGTGGCAGGGGTAGAATTCAAACCTCAGTCTACCTAAAGGGGCTATAATCCTTATTACATATAAAGAGAAGAATGCTGATATCAAAACCAGAGGGAAATACTATTTATAGTTAGAAGAAAGGAAACCAGCACAGAAGGAATGGTTCAAGAGATCACAAAAAGCCAGGGCAGTACAGCATCATGTAAGCCAACAGAGGAGAATAAAACCGACAGGGGAGAGGTGGTAATTTTAACGGCTCACTATGTTCCAGGTACAGTGCTTTACATATATTAATTCAATTAGTCCTCTCAACATTCATGACATAGGTACTATGACTATCCCATGAAATAAACATGAAAACAAGGCAGATAACTTGCTAGCATCATACAACCAGCCAACAGCAGAGCTGGGAATCTAGGCAGCCTGACTCTGAATTTTGACCAATATATACCATGCTACCTGTGGACACTACAAAATGGTTAAAGAGAAAAAGGAGAGAAAAAAGGGAGATCCTTTTACAAGGGGAATAATAACTTTCAAAGTTTAGTTTCAGAATATCACTTGAAGGCATATGTCATAAGGAGGTTAAAAAACAAGTAACTGTCACATAAAAGCAGATAATATCATCTACTTTTAGAAGCCTTGAGGGAAAAGGTAAGAATATTAACTTACAGGGTTAAAACAATCAAGAAAATATAAGGCAATTATTTGGGGGCATTAAAAGGTCTTTTAAGTAACTATTGCATAAAGGCAGATAGTATCATCTACTTTTAGAAGTCTTGGGGAAAAAGGTAAGAATATTAACTTAAAGGGTTAAAACAATCAAAAAAATATAAACCAATTATTTTGGGTATTAAAAGGCCATTTTGCTTTGCAAACTTATTGGTTGTGAGAGGTGTTTAGAAGACTTAATAAATGTCCTTTGAGTATCTGAGATACAGAATGTACCTTTTTTATATCCTTTAACAATGAAAAGTGTGCCTTACACAAGAATTCTCAGACCCAAATGTGAATTAAAAGCTCCAAGAAATTGTCTTTAAATTTTTAATTTTTGTGGGAAAACAGTCAATATATATATTTTCTCCATGGAATTTTAAGGAGCTGTTTTTACCCCAGATTCAGAATCTCTGATACAGATCTGTAGTAATGGTGATCCTGATGCAAAGCTTATATACTTAAAGAAACTATGATACCCTCTGCTTACATTGCCTGAGTTACTTGAAAACAGTATCTTAGTAAATGTTTAAGGTTAATATGAACTTTACTACTTGACCAATATCATACTAACGTTTGATTTACATGAAAAAACCTGCTCAAAGATTTGTATACTATATTTGAATACTACCAAAATAACGTTCCTTTGAGTGAATGGCTAGGTTTTTCCTTGAGTGTTAGTTTGTCCCTGATGAAATTAAACAACATTCCAATGGTGCATTTCTGAAATAATTTCAATAAAGGAAAGACTCATTTAATAAATATTTGGCTCATCTCAACCGTTTAAAATTGATAGGCCGCATGTGGTGGCTCATGCCTGTAATCCCAGCACTTTGGGAGTCTGAGGTAGGTGGATCGCTTTAGGTCAGGAGTTTGAAACCAGCCTGAGCAACATGGTGAAACCCCATCTCTACAAATAACACAAAAACTAGCCAGGCATGCTGGCAGGCATCTGTATTCGTGTGCATCTGTATTTGCGGGCATCTGTATTCACAGCTACTTAGGGGGCTGAAATGGGAGGATCGTTACAGCCCAGAGGCAGAGGTTGCAATGAGCTGCGAGATCGTGCCTCTGCACTCCAGCCTGGACAACAGAGTAAGACCCTATCTCTAAATAAATAAATAAGAAACTTCTTATTTATTTGTTATAAATAATAAACAAGAAATAAATAAGAAATCCTGCATACAGCAAGATCAAGTTGACCTGAAAATAATACTCCTCAAAACATGCATAAATAGAAACTTACTTCACATGTCTAAACTAGGAAGTTAAGCTCTAGAATCAGACTATCCTGGTTTGTATAACTTTCTAGCTGTGTGATTTGGAACAAGTTTTTAAATCTTTCTGTGCCTCAGTTCCCTCAACTGTAGAATGAGGAAAATAGGAATGATCTGTACCTCATTTGGTTGCTGTGAAAATTAAATGAGGTAATTTGGGTAGAAAGAGCACTTATGGCCCAGCAATTCTATTTCTAGAAATTTTTCTTACAAAAACCTTGTTATAATTTGCAAAGATATATCTTTAAGAATATCTAATGTATTGTTGGCATTAGATTATTTGTCACAGAAAAAAATTAGAAATTATCCAAACTTCAACCATGAAGGGCTAGTTAATAATTTATGGTCCAATTTTTAACCCAGCATGATGTTTCTGAGATTCCTCCAAGGTTGCTGCATAAAAGATTAGTTCACTTCATTTTACTGCATAATAATAATCAATTGATATTGTTAGTGTGGGTCTACTTCTCTTAATCCTGTACCATTGATCTATTTCTTCTTTGACCCATAGGTTATTTAGAAATTTGTTGTTTTATTTCCACATTTTTAAAAATTTCACTCTATTACTTATTTCTAATTTAATCCCATAGTGGTTAGAGAATATATTCTGTATGATTTCAATCCTTAATTATTAAGACCTGCTTCATGGCCTAGCACCTGTTCTAGGCTGGTAAATGTCCCTTATGTACTTTCAAATAACGTACTTTATGTTGTTAATGCAAGGAATATTCTACAGATGTCAATCCGGTCAAGATGGTTGATGGTGTTAGAATCTTTTATATCCTTGTTGATTTCCTATTTGTTCTAAGAATTATTGAGAAAGAAGTATTGAAATTTCTAGCTATAATTGTAATTTGTTGATTGCGCCTTTCATTTCTCAGATTTTGCTTTATCTACTTTGGAGCACTGTATTATGTTTATAATCAGAAAACATATAAAATCATAAATAAAGGAGCAACTTCTTTTCCATGACATGTAAGATTTTTACAGGCCAGGCACGGTGGCTCACGCTTGTTATTCCAGCATTTTCTGAGGCCGAGGCAGGCGGATCACCTGAGGTAGGGAGTTTGTGAGACCAGCCTGGCCAACATGGCAAAACCCTGTCTCTACTGAAAAAACAAAAATTAGCCAGGCCTGGTGGCACGTGCCTGTAATCTTAGCTACTCGGGAGGATGAGGCAGGAGAATCACTTAAACCTGGGAGGAGATGGAGGTTGCTGTGAGCTGAGATGGTGCCACTACATTCCAGCCTGGGCAACAGAGCCAGATTCCATCTTTAAAAAAAATTTTTTTTTTACAGTTAAAATATATATGCAATTCCAAAACTGATAAAATAACACTGTAATTACCAAGTAAACTATATTTAGTTATCAAATTGTTCAATTATATAATTCAAAGTGTTCACTCTTCTATATACCTAGACTGTATTTCTGTAAGAAAAACATATGAATACATGTAGTTTAACTTCATTTCCTCAATTCCTTATTTTTAAACAATAAGCTTTACTGTCTTTGTAAATAACTAAAATAATTTTATACAATGTCAACACTTAAAAAGCTACTCCATGTAATAAGAGTAGTTCACATCTTAATGGTTTCATGTTTTGACTGTTAAAAATGTTAATTATAATTAATTTTAGAAAAAAGTATGGAAACTACATGAAACTAAGGGCAACACAGGCCGCTTAAAATGCACTTTTTACTATGAGCACAATTATTACATGAATCAAATTCAACAGCGCAGACACCAAAGTAATTCTACAAATTTTACAATAGCTACTTAAAAGACATTATTAAGGGTAAATAAGCAATAAAGCATGGCTGAAAAATAGGCAAGCTGCCAAATATCCCCCATTATTTTAGGAGAAAAAGAAATAACTTATTACTTTGTTTTTAAAGCTACCTATTAAGTTACAGGCCATACGGTAAATAAAATACTAAGTAATATCAACAAATTTTTTAAAAAATCAAATATGTATTTACATCAGTAAGATCTGTAAAATAAGGTCAGGCATAGTGGCTCATGCCTTTAATCCCAACTACTCAGGAGGCCAAGGCAGGAGGACTGCTAGAGGCCATGAGTTCGAGACCATCCTGGCAACATATAGCAAGACACTGTCTCTAAAAAAACAATTTGTTTTAAAGTATAAACTCATTTGTGTGTGAGATTTGATCCAATCATTCTAGCTTACCTGAATCCATCACTAGCTTTTAAAATTAATTAACATCTAAGGGTTTTGATTTTTTAAATATAGCTTAAATAATTAAATTCACGATTACAAATAAAATACTATTGCCACTTGACTTCATTCTGCTAATGGAGAAGGCATGGAGAGAGAAAGATTTTTTAATCAAGGTGTTCCTCAGCTGGACTTATTTCATTACCCATGAGGTTATACAACTATCTGAATTCAGTTCAAGATGCCCTTATCAACCGAACACTATTTCCTTTCTCACAGTGCCAAATCTATGTGCCAACTGCCTAAGCAACAATAGATTGGTTTTAATTAAAAATAAGGTTCTGACATCCCAGTAAAAGCAAGTCAAGATTTCTGAATCTAAAATTGAATCTCAACTTCTGATACCAATGGTAACCAACTCCAAGAACAGAGTTAAGGGCACCCAAGACCAAGTCCTATTCTGAAAAGTCACTGCTGAGAGCTAAAAATATAACTACTTTTTAAAAATGTCTTCTACAAATAATCACTTATTCAACAACTCTTCTGTTAATTAGGTCAGTATTATTCCCATTTCATAGATGGAGAGACTGGCAGAGTTGCTGAGTGCCTTGTTCAGTGGTAGAGAGCCAGATGACAAGAATCCAAGGCAGTACTAGGCTGGTCCTATTTCCATTTCTGGCTTCTGTCAACAAACATCTTCCCCACTCCGCACCAGTGTTCTCCTTTTCCCCAGACAATTCTAAGAGGAAGAAACACTAAGAATCTCTAGAGTAGGCACACATTAAAGAAAAAGCTTACAGTTACTATGCAACATCAAAGCACAATTCCTGAAAGTTGGCAATGTGAACAAATTGTTCTTCCATGTTCTGCAATTCTGCAGATACCCTGTACCAAAACTATCCAGAGATGTTTCAGATCTAACCATTACAGAAACTATTTTTAATATAAACAAAACTAGTATGAATTCTAGTTTCTTTTCTGTTAGTAAGCACCCCCTGCCCCCCACCCATTCCCTGGCTGCGGAGTATTATTAAGGCTTTTATTTTTTAAAAAATTCAGATTAATATTACCAAAATGCCAGTTACAAGGAAAAACAAAAATGCAAAACAAACACGCACATAGGCAATGGGAGCAGGTGACAGGACAGAATAAAAGGATAAAAGGACAAAGAAAATCATAGGCCAGTGTTAATTATTAGTGATAAAGATTCTCAGTCCTTTATGGTACAACTGCACATCTAGAATTTCTAAAGTAAGAATTAACCTAGCAAATGTGTCAGGACAGGTATGCCCACCAGAGAAGACATCACTAAGTTGTAGTTTCCATCCTGGTATACACCAGTTAACTTTGTTTTGTTCTATAGCCAGACTGTATAAGGCATACATCTTTCAGAAGTCCATATATACTTACTGTTAGTTATAGGGGGCAAAAAAACTCAAAGCATAGTTCTAAAGGCAGGGGAGCAAGAACAACTGAACACACACAGAAACCTTATTCTACCATAACATGATATGAAATGCTTTAAAATGTTTTGTTCTGGTCTGGTTTTTTGGAACTCAGGGGTTTTTAACATAGGGTCTATGGATGGCCTTTATTATAAGCAAAACGTTGTGTGTACTATGTTCATTTTGAGTGTGAGAAAGTGAGGGAATCTGTGGGGATCGCTCCCGTGAGGCCCCTGGGAAATGGGCCTCGCCATACGGTGAGCTTGAGCCCAGACACAGATCCCTAGTTGGGGGAGTCGAGCTGAAGGAAAGTAGGAACCCAGAGAGGTACTATATGTTATCCAAAATAATGAACAGACATTACCTTTTGGATATGAGGACTTAGGAGGCATTGTGTCTACTTTTGGCTTCTTATGGTTTATTGCTTGATTGTGTTCATTTTGCACCCGTGTTACTTTCATTGCAAAATATTAACTTAAACATGTACACTTGGTAACTTACTTCCATGGCTTACAGGGCGTGACTGTAATCTACTTACCTTAACCTACTTACTGGGCGTAACCTACTTACTGGGCGTCACCTACTTACTGGGCTTAACTTGCTTACTGTAACTTAAGTATGTTAATTTGGCATAAACAACTTTAGAAAAGTATATAATGAAATTATATAAAAATTTCTACTTATATATACTTTATATAAAAAGTATATAATGAAATTATATAGAAAAGTATATAACTTCAGAAAAGTATATAATGAAACACATTGCAAAATAAAGCTGCTGCATGAGCATAGCGGATGTAGCCCTCCAGACCCTGCCTTTTCTATCTCCTTTTTTCCGGCGTGCGCTCTCTTCCAGGTTTGGGACCCTCTCGCTGGACGAGATTCCCGGGCTCGTGTTCAGTTCACAGCACCATATAACAATGAAACAGAATAGAAAACCCAGAAATAAATCCACATATTTAGAATCATGATTTTTAACAAAGACATCAGGAACATACATCAGAAAACACACCATCTTCCATAAAACTTGCTGGGAAAACCGAATATTCATATACATAAGAATGAAACCAGACCCCTCTCACTCACCATGTACAAAATCAAGTCTAGATACAGTAAAAACTTAAACATAAGACTCAAAACTATGAAGTTGATTGAGGACAAAGAACAGGGTGAACACTTCAGGACATTGGTCAAGGAAAAGATTTTATGGCTAAGACATCAAAAGCATAGGTAACACAAACAAAAATAGAAAACTGGAACTATACTAAACGAAAAATTGTCTGTATAGCAAAGGAAACAATAAACAGAATGTATAGACAACCTGTTGAATAGGAAAAAAAGATTTGCCAATTATTCATCTGACAAGGAACTAATATCCAGAATATATGAAGAACTCAACAGCAAAAAATCAGACAAACCCATTTAAAAGCAGGCAAGGGATCTGAACAGACATTTCTTAGAAGAAGCTGTACTTATATTCAACAAATAAAGAAAAATACTCAGCATCACTAATCATCAGGGAAATGCATGTTATAACCACAGTGAGATATATATCATCTTATCTAAGTTATATAATAGTTACTATCAAAAAGACAAAAACTAACAGATGCAGGTGAGGATGCAAAAAACAGGAGGAAGTCTTATACACTGTTGGTAGGAGTGTAAATTAGTACAGTCAGCATGGCTCACAGTGTCAAGATTTTTCAGAAAACTAAAGATGGAACTATTGTACAATCTATCTATCACACAATCACCACTGGGTATGCATCCAAAGGGATAGAAATCTACATGCCAAAGGGATATCTATACCCCCATGTTTATTGAAGCACTATTGACAATAACCAAGATATGAAATCAACCTAAGCATCTATCAATGGATAAATAAATAGATAAGGATAACACACACACACATACAATTGAATACTATTTGGCCATAAAAAAGAATGAAATCTTGTCATTTGCAGTAACATGAATGGAACTGGGGGACATTATGTTAAGTTAAATAAAACAGACACAGAAAGACAAATATTACATGTTCTCACTGATATGTACAAGCTTAAAAAGTCAATCTCATGGAGGTAGAGAGCAGAATGATAATTACCAGTGGCTGGGAAGGATATGTGTGTTGGAGGGCATGAGGGCATGAAGACAGGCAGGTTATGGAAACAGTTATATAGAAGAACTAAGTTATAAGGTTAAATTGTAAGCAGGGTAACTAGTAATTATAATTAACAATAGTATATTATATATCTCAAAATAGAAAAGAGGATTTGAAAGATTTCCAACACATAGAAATGCTAAATACTAGAGACAGTGGATATCCTAAATACCCTGACTTGATTATTTCACATTGTATGCATGTAACAAAATATCATATGTATAACATAAACATGTACAAATATTATATATTAATAAAAAATCAAAAAAGTAAAAACATGAATAGTGTTTCAAAATATTTTCAGGACATCACAATATAATGTTGTCTTCTTCCATGAAATATAAACATATTTTTGAAATTCTATGGAATTGATTTGTATAAAATTATTTTTTCTTTATTTCTACCATAATCATGTGAATAATCACAAGCAATTTTAACAGTTTTCATGGAAACTGGATATAATCATAGCAATAATTATAGTAGCACTTTCTAGTGCTATAACAGTGTATGCAATTTGCAAAGTGCTTTCATATACATTATCAGATCTTTTTTCATCAGAAGCATTTAGTTCTTTGTGTTCATTTCTTGTATTTAGTTTAATTTTTTACTTGCTCATTGCTTGTAAAAATCATTTGTGTTTGTAGTAAATTCATTTTTCTATTAAATCTCTTTGGCTAATTTAGACATTATTAACCTATGACCAAATATCCACTAAGAAAAACAGCTCTGGGTTAAAGGTTACCATGAAATTTATGCCATGACTCTTCTGGAAACTTTTCCTTAACTTGTGGTGTTCATGTTTGGCTGGTAAAAGCCATGTGGCCAATGAAAATGTGCAGAAGTTGCCTGAAACCAATCCACAGAGAGCTGGTAAACTATAACTTTAGGCTGTGATGACCACATGCTGCCTTTCATCAGCCAAGAAAACAAAAATAGCCAAGCTTTTTACAATACTTTTTAAAAAATTGTAAATCCATGATTATATCTTCTATTAGAAAGTCCTAGTAGTAGTACATGTATCCTAGGTACAGGCCTCACTGATCCTCTAAAAAAATGTGCCAGTAAGGAATTCTACTTCACCAGCATTTTCTTAACAATAGTTGAATCAATCATGTAAATCAGTCTTTAGCTGATTCTGCAGCACAGGGATTTTCTTTGAAGAGAAGAAATGTCTTGGTCCTCAAAACATTCACTGTCATCGAAATGTCTTCCCCATGATTCAGTTTCTTACATTGTAGGCTATTTTAGTGAGGATATCCTTTCCTTGCGATAGTTATTCACTTAAAAAGCCTTCAAAATATTATCCAGTCACTGAAGGTTCTTTGAAGAAAAATATGACTGCTCGTGTAAACAATTAATGGTTGTTAAGCATGGCAGTGTATATTATGACAAACAACACATGCTACATTATGCCAGCTGGTGTAATGATGTGATAATGTCTGACTCATTAACTCTGGCACACAGTTTACGATGCCCTTCTATGACAGGATTAATTGATTCACACATACATTAAAACAAAAATAACTAAACTGAAATTCAGCTGGAAGCCTGGCTCCTCATTTGTCATAAACCCTGCTCTTGGTGATAGCTGACAAAGACCCCAATGCTGAATGGGGTTAAGGTTCCCTTCCTGACCTCACCTTTCTCTGTGAATGGAAACAAGAGCCTTGGAAACATAGCAGAATGTTTTAAGGTAAAAGTTCTCTCTAGAGAAGAATTCATGCTGGAAAAAGTATATATACACATATATGCACATATAGTTTTCACAGTGAAATTGTTCAAAATATTTTTTTTAAAGCAAGTAGCTACAAAGCAGTCATTACTAAGGGGTGTCTGGTCTACCAGAAATATAGTTTAGATGGCTTTTCAAAATACTTGGATGTTTAAAGATAACTAATCAAATACTTGACAGAGAACTTTTTGTAACTGCAACTAATCCTGAATGATGTTAAGCACAGTAATAAACAGAAGGCTCATAGGAGCACTAACTTTTTGTCATGGTCTCATCTACAATTTTATCTATTCATTGAATTGTGAGGGTTGACAATGCTTAATATCTGAGCCTAAGCAGCTCTTCTTCACCTAAAACATGAAAATGCAATAACAGTTCTATTAAATTGAAAGGCTCACTCATTCCAGTACAAAATCTGTATCTGGCATTCTGTGACACTTTCAATTAAGAACTAAATGAGTTCTTTACTAAATGTTCATTGTTTCACTTGAGATGATATTGTATTTAACAATTTCTAGTTGTTTTATTAAATAAAAACTGAATTGTATGAGTTTCATTTCGTAAGTGCTTCGATACACTGTATTTATTATTAATATTATTGTTACTACTGTTGTTACTAGCAATTGTCGCACAACTGTTGGAGGATATAGAAAACCCAAAAGTTTATCCAAGGGTATTCAACGTACTGAAAGACAAAATGTAAGAGGGAGAAAGAGATAATGTTTTAAACATTACAATTTCTTTAATTATTTTAATTCATTGTATTCATTTTGCCATTTTTTGTTTTCAGAATCAAAAGACGCATGTCATGTCTCTTCTTTTCACATTAGGACTAAACAATCTACTAGGCTGGTCAGTTAACCATGATTTGTTCAGTTTGTATCTAAAAGAAATCTCAGGAGTCATCGTCATCTTGTAAAAAAAAGATATGGAATAATAAATTTACCTCTTCTTTTGCTTTGTTGAGTTTTACTGTGGCATTAAGGTAGTAATTCCAAACCTTTTGTTACCATAGGCTATTTTTCCATTTTTTTCTATAAATCACAGATTATACAATTTTATTAATTCTTATTATAAAATCCATGTCTAATGGAGACAACTTAGAATATTCAATGAAAACACAATGAAGAAAATTAAAGATTATCCATAATTTTATGACTCTGAGATAAGCACAATTAACAGACTAATATACTTCCTATCTCAATTGTTTTATGTATATTTTTATATATTCTTTCCAAAGTGAGATTATTTAAATATAATTTTGTATCCATTTTCTTTCTTTGGATGTTTCAATAACATTATTTTTAAGGACCATATAATACACTTGAAAATTTCAATATTGCTGGTCACTTAACATTGTTTCAAACTTTTATTTATTATGTAACAGTAAGATTTACTGCAATGAATATGTGGGTCCCCTAATTTGAAAATATCAATCTGTAAAAGAAAAAAACCTGAATTTGTCAACAAACAATTCAGATGCCACACTTCTAAAAAGTTAATTAAAAGCACAGTAACCGCCATGAAATCTTCAGATCAACATTAGATACCAGTGTTGTTGCTCTGAATTAGTAATATTTCACCCAAAGTGGAAAAAAAAGTTTATGCTCATTTATTTCTCTCTAATTTGTCAAGAGAACACGCGATCTATCTTCCATGTGTTGATGTATGAGAAAAACTCTGAGACCTACAAATTGACAACTAATAACACTAGTAGAAAAGCCAAACTTCATAAGGATAAGCAGAATTAATAGTGTGTGGTACCATTCACTCTCCCTACTTAAACAAATGGAAATATGATTTCCAAAGAGGTGACTATGTAAACTACTGCAATAGGAAGAGTAAGCACTAAAGAGTTAAAATATAAATATAGATATACAGTTTACTAGATACGCCTTTCAGCATGGAGACACTTATTTTGAGGGAAGAAATGTGCTCTACCTGAGGTCAGATGTGGGCTCTGTTCCTTCTCTGCATGCTGCCTCAGCTTCCTGATGACTTCGCAGCATTTGCCAGGTGTACTTAATAGTCTGGTTTAGCACTGGGATAGCTTCCCTTATATAATTGAAATCAGTGTGTTATCTCATTTCTTCATAGTTTTATTTTTTTCATTTTGTTTTGTTTGTTTTGAGTGTGTGTGTGTGTGTGTGTGTGTGTGCGTGTGTGGCTAATCTTTTTGTTTGTAACTGTTGTTTTCAGTGAAATTTGAGTAAGAATATTGAGAAAAATATCTTAGTATATAATTTTTAACAGAGTGTTTTTAAATGTGAAAAGTAGACTGGGCTTATCATAAGCTTATCATATACTTGTAATGCCTATATATACATAGTGCTTGTAGGCATTTGAGTTTGCAACTCTTGGCCTGAGATTGAGCTCGGTTGAGGAAAGAAGGGGGCGTTAGAGACAACAAGACAACAAGCCCAATAGTCTGCTGAAACTTCAGTTTACTTTATAGTCCCTTCCTGGCCATACCGCTTTATAATTTCCAGTAAGTAACTCATTCTATTTCTTCAAAGATGGCTAATAATTAGAAAGAAATATGTGAAAAAAACAGTATGTGGCTGAGTGCAGTGGAGCATGCCTATAGTCCCAGCTACTAGGGAGGCTGAGGTGGAAGGATCCCTTGTGCCTAGGAGTTCAAGTCCAGCCTGGGCAACATAGCAGGACCCCATCTCTATAAAAAAATGAAGTTCAATAGTATATGCAAAGCGAATGAATTATACAATTAGCATTAAAGGCTTAGAGCTGTGCTTGCAAATAGTAAATGCTCAATAAGTGTTAGACACACATCAAAAAAGCGGTTGTAAAAAAGACAGTTGTCTGACAAGTAATTGTTTATACTTTCAAAGAAATTATAAACCATATATTTATATTTGCATATAATATGTACACATACTTTTTCTAATACACATACATGCATTTACATATATACAAACATACAGAGAAAAAAAGAGTTTATAAAAGGAGACACCATGATACAAAGAAGATTATAAAGCAACAAAAGATTAAAAGTTACCAGGCAGATCTTAAGATAGAAATGGAAGACAAATATAAGCATGAGTAGAGACATGAAAGCTATATTAGAATGACTAAACTAAATTAAATACAAATAAAGTCAAAAACACAAAAAATAATAATAGGCTTGAAGAAATAAAATACTTGATAACAGAAGTAAAATACTGTCCACGGGGATCCAGCAAATGCATAACTGGTACCCCAAACAAAGAAGACAAAAGCGATTAAATAAAAATAAGTAAGTAAATAGATAAATTCGTTTAAAACAAAAGGAACTGAATTTGCAGATTGAAATGGCATGCAGTGAACCAAGGGAAACTGAGATCGAATGTTTAACAATGAGCTCCAGGATCTGCTCCAGCTTCACATGGCGTTCTTCCCTCCTGTCTGCACAGTCTCATCGTGACACCAGTCATAATGGATTCAGGATTCACACTACTCAAGTATGATCTCATTTTAAATATCTGCAATAACCCTATTTCCAAATAAGGTCATTCTGAGGTTCTGGGGGTTAGAACTTCAACATATCTTTTGGAGGAACACATTCAACTTGTAATACCTTTCTTTACCTTATAGGAAAAAAATTACTTTTTAATTTTGAGATGCTTGGAAATTTCTGAGATTGGAGCATTTTCCCTATTGTGATAGTGTTTTTTTTGGAATAGTCTTTCCTTATCTAGGTTTAACTTTTTAAAAAAATTATACAATAGTTTATAGGTAGTGCAGTTTCATGTTTAAATTTGTTATTCATATCACTTTCCATTAATCTACAAAAAATTAATGCTCACAAAAATTTGATGATTTGGAAGATTTATTTTTCAATGGCATTTTTACAAAAACATAAAAGGTTTTTTGGGAACTAAAATCATCAGCGGTAAAACCAGTTTTTTTTTTTTAACCCTTTTCTTACATAAAAATCAGAAAGAAAGACAGCTAGAGGTGAGATGAGTATCAAGTGACTGCTTAGGTAAAACTGGAGTCTATACCTTAATTGGTTAATTCAAACAGGACTGCTTCTAAAATTAGAGACTATTCATATGAAAAGTAACAAAATAAACTAATCATTCTATGATTGGCTATGACTTAATAACATTAAGCCAAAATCTATAAATCTAATGCTTTATACTGTGTAGAAGACATCAGAATGTTTTACCATTTGTCTAAATATTTTTTATTATAATAATAGTTTTTTTGTTTCAAAGTAATTTTCTTTAGAATTTATTGCTTAAGAAGTTAAGATTAGAATATAGGAAATTTGATGAGTGGCCCAGAAATAATTCTTTAACATATGGTCTTTGGAGATAGGTTATATTAAATATAATTTAAAAGATAGGTCACAAAAGATGTATAGGAGTATTGTAACATCAAATCTCTTTGATTAAATCAAAATCTTAAAATTTCAGCATTTATTATTCAGATAGATGACAAATTTCAAGAGAAAAAATGTTTTTTAGTCAATGATTGCTCTTTGATAAATCATCTTATTCAGAGAATGGTAGAAATGAAGATAACAAAGCCACAAAAAAAAAAAAAAAAAAAAAAAACAAAACCAAAAAAAACTAAAGTTCATAACAAGGATTAGAAGGGGACAGTAACTTGGAAATCTGTATAGAAAAATAATCACCAAAGGTTAGAATAATCTGTGGTAGTTATTTAATAGGAGAAATAACAGAAATATGAGCTCTGCAATTAATCACAGGAAGTCAAGAGATATTGTTAGAGTCAAACAGATACAATGTTTGCTCCTTAATATTTGTGTAATTCTAGGCTCTGTTTCCTAGTAGTAAACTGTAGACAATGGTAGGTAATACTTCAGGTTGCTGGAAGGATTAAGAGAGAGAATATATATCAAATTCTTAATACATTATGTAATTCATGATAGATACTTAACCTTCCTTTTATTTCCTTTCCTTCACACAATTGGCTTTTATCCACTGAGTCATAGGATAAATTGACCAGATTAGATTATAACTCTCTCAGTTCAGAATCACTTCAGCATTTCATTCAGAAAACAGTCTGAACCACACATTTATTTTAAAATTGTATTCTTTCAAAGAAATTGTTATTCAAGTTATTTTTACTTTCCAATGCATCCGTGTCTTTCTCAGTCAAAATATGAGTTTTTCTGTGTGTGTGTGTGTGAATTTTGCAACATCATTGTGAAGATATTTTCTACAGATTACTATAAATGAAAAGTATTTTAATTAATGCATATAATTTGTAAGGGCCCTTTGTATTCCTAATCACAGTGCAGATAAATATCCTCTGTCATGAGAATCAAAGAACTACTGCTTTGAGTTGTAATGAGTTGTTTATATGTTATGCAATGGTGCTGACTAGTGGCTTATTTTTTGAAGAAAACAACTTAAAATATGTATTTTGCATGGCAGAGCAGAAGTTAGTCTTCTACATATCCACTTAATATGGCATTATCCTGCAATATTATCTTCATTTATTCATGCATTAATTTCTTCATTCTGCACAGTCACCAAGATATTTGTTGTCTATGAGCCTGTGCACAGTGGTTTGCTAGACATGGGTTCAAACATAAAACTAAACACTGTAGACAAATGCTATGTTCCAGAAATTAAAGGAAGGTCACATATCTAGAACTTAGAGAGTGAGGGGCTCTATTTGGGAGATGAGGCACAACCAGACCACACTGAGCCTCAAAGGTTATATTAAAGGCTTTGGTATTTATCCCGAGAATAGTGAAAAAAAGAGAGGAGAGAGAAATAATTAAATTTTCATTTAAAATTGCAATTCACTTGTTTCTAAAGTGGATAGTGGTATGGTGAAAACCTGGAAGGATGAGAGGACAATAGGATGCTGTTAAAGTAAATATCTGATCCGAAACAGCAATATACTGAACTAGGGTATCAGTAGCAGAGCTGGAGAAATGTGAATAGATTTAAGCAATAATTCTGATCTAAGATTGGCAGGACTTTATGATAACATGGATATAGTTTAGAGAGTGAGGAGCTGTATAATAAGGTGAAGAGAGATGTTAAATAGGATTTTCAGGTTTCTGGATTTCAAGATTGGATAGTGATATCATTCACTGTGATAGAAAACATTTCAAGTGGATCATGTTAGGAAATAAAACTATTTAGTGTGGTCTAATTTCTTTATTTACCTTCTTCCCATGCTCAAAGTATGTAACACTTCATTACTTTTGTAATTATTTTTTTGGTAGATTTTTAACGTATTATAAAAGTAGTGCCTTTCATTGCTTTAAAATGGGGGAAATAGAACTAAAGAAGATTTTTAAGTCCTTGATTTTCCTATCAGTTGTAATAAAATACTTGTAACAAAAATATTGGCTAAGCTGGCATATGAATATTTTATTTTATATCATAATTAAGTGTTTATGCAAATAATATGCATTTCAATTTAACTTATTGCAAAGGGTCTAAAGTGTAAATCCAAGATTAAATCCAAATTTAAGATATAATTGCTAAAAGTTAGAAAAAAGCTTTAGTTAACAGTAGGTCTTAGTTCAGACTACTAAAAGGTTTGGACTACTAAAACAAACACTATAGACTGAGTGGCTTATAAACAATAGAAATTTATCTCTTACAGTTCTGGGGCCTGGGAAGTCAAAGGTCAGGGTGCTACCATGTTCCAATTCTGAGAACCCTTTTCCAAGTTGCAGAAAGTCTTCCTTTTGTATCTTCACAAGGCAGAAGGAGAGGACAAGAGAACTCTCTAGCATTTATTTTATAAGGGCACTGATCCCATTCACAAGGGCTCCAAACTGAAGACATAATTACCTCCCAAAGGCCCCACATTTAATATCATCATATAGAAGGCTGACATTTCATTCAACACATGCATTGGGGTGAGGGGACACAAACAGTTGGTCTACTGCGTCTTAAAGTTGGTTGATACTCATTAAATTGGAATTTTCGAGTCAATTGGAGGAAAGATGAATTAGAGCTTGTTGTGATTCTCTCAAGACAGTGATAACCTATTACGACACATGAAGTTTTGTAGGTTATGTAATAGAAGAATTTGCACTTTTGGATTTTATATTGCAGACAGAATGCGTGTTAACATCCCATTGTTCAATTGCTCTAACTTCATTAGCTAATATTGATTTTTTTTTCAAATAGGATATATTTATACTCATTAATTCTTTAATAAAATAACAAAGTATTTATTGGGGAAATGTGCTATGCCTTGAATGAAGAAAATTCATAAATATAGATAAATAAATATATAATCGACTTTATTCTGTTCTATGGTTGGCCATAGTTTGAGTAATTTTATTGACCCATTAGCTTTAAATCAAGAAAGACTAACAGAAGACTTATTCAGTGATAGGTAAAATTCTTCAAAACACAGTGTTTACAATCAGTAAAATGTGGTGCCTTCAGAATTCTAGGCTTACATCTTTTTTTTTTTTTTTTTTTTACTATGTCTTATGCATGACTTAAAATACTGCCAACATGTTAACAGGTATTCAGTTCTAGAATGTGATAGCACAGTAGGGTAGACAGCTAAGTAGAATTTAAGACTAACTGTTGACGTTCTGAGTAATATTAATATTATTATTGTTGTTATTATTAGAGACTGGGTCTTGCTCTATTGCTCAGGCTGGAATGCAGTGGCACTACCATAGCTCATTGTAATCTCAAACTTTTGACTTCTAGTGATTCTCCTACCTCAGCCTCCTGAGTAGCTGGGCTTGCAGCCATGCGTCACTATGCCTGCCTGGCTAATTTCTGTGATTTTGTAGAGATGGGGGTTTGAGTATGCTGCACAGGCTGGTCTTGAACTCTTGGCTTCAAGTGATGGTCCTGCCTTGGCCTCCCAAAGCACTGTGATTACAGACATGAGCCACAGTGCCAGGCCATATTATTTTTTGAATGTTTTAATTAAAATTTCTTTAGAGACATTTTAGAATTTTAGGTATTACTTCTGTTGAAGAAATAATGTAAAAACTTTAAATATTAGGAAGCTATTCTTTTTTTACTCTTTCATCACATTTTGTTTTCTTTTTAATTGAACATCTATTCTCTGCCAAACTCTACTGGAAAGAAACACACACAGACACAAAAATAAGAGAGCTCCTAGCATAAGAAAGCTTGTGGTCTAGTAGACAAAGGAGACAAACACATAATTAAAATGTTATTTATTAACTGCTCCTAGAGGATTGTACAATAATGTAAATAATTTATAGGAACTCTGAGCAGGTAACACAAAATTTAGTCTGAAAAGGAGGTTATGTTAGTGGAAGTCTTTTCAGTTGCATATGATAGAATTCCAGCTCTAACTGGCAGCAAACACTGGGTTTATTTGGTCACATAGCTGAACAATTGCCCTATGTCTGTTTGGAATTGAGTACTGAAAATTGTAGAGCAATAGGAGTAATGTTCCCTATTTAGTAGACTAGAGGATGGTTAAGCCTCTCACTTCAGTCTCCTTCAGCCCTGTCCAGAAGCAATTTTAGAGCCCAGAAGCAAGGGATGAAAAAGGCCAGGTGCCAGACATCCTTTTAATGATTCTAGGTCTAGGAGACTAGACTTGATTTTGCACTGACTTGTTTGGTTGGGTCAAGAAACCTATTATAGTGGGAAGTCCCTTAGGGCAGTTCTCAAACCTGGCTGCAGATTAGAATCACTTCTATAATTAGAAAAATAAGACAAAATTTCTGGTGATGGGGCTCTGGCATGAATATTTTAAAATGTTCTTTAGATGTGAAAAGGAAAAAAAGGCTGCATACCTATAAAGGAAGAGGCATAGGTGAGCTTGTGTAAAGAATAGTGAGCAAACAAATGGCACTCTTGTGAATAAAACACTCCTCACTGCCTCTGCTCTAAGGCCAATCTTAGCATGAATGCTGGAGCAGCCCTATGTGACCAAAGGTAAGATCATGAGGAGATGACATTCTTGCAAGACATCTTCAAGAAATAATGTTTATTATTTTCTTTGGTTTAATCTCCAGTCTGATATAGCCTGGGAGAAATAGTTATCACATTTTAACTTAATACATGTGCTTGCCTCAGCTATAAAACTATATATTTTTATGGATAAAGTATCTTATTCATCTTCAGATTCCCAATGTCTGGCTGACACAATACTTTGTACATACAGGTCACTCAGTAAGTGACAACTGGATTAATGAATCTAGTGATGTAGTACCACTATCTCAAGTTTTGCATATTTGGATTTAAAATCTGTAAAATTTTCTATTTGTAAAAGTAGAAGTACTTATCAAAAATGTACTTCTATAAATAATTCTGCTTTAAGAGGTAGCAATCAGAAGCAAGTTATAATTCAAGATTGATCCAGAAGATCTCTGGGAATAAAAAGAATAAAATTCACATCTTTGCTTAATCATTAGGGAAAAACCTCCAGCTCAATGAATTTTCTGTTGCATTTTTAAAAATTGGCCCTGTGATTATACCTTAGAAAAGAATAAACAGAAATTATGTCTTCTTATATAGTTTATATATTCTGTTTAACCTTATGTAGTTACATCAAGTAAAATGTATGAGATATAAACTATTTAAAACATCCATGAAAAATAAAAATTTCTGAAATATCAGCCCATTAGGAAAGGTCACATTTAAAATGCCATATTTACTGGATATTTGATGAGTTGTTTTCTGTTACATAGTATCATCTTTAAAATGGTCATTTTGATAGCAAGTCTAGTATCAAGTGCATTTTTTCCTATTGAGTATTCCACATTCTCTCTAGCAATAAAGATTCTGGATTCCGGCAAAGGCAATTCTTTTGAGGACACATAAGGCAATTGCTTGTAATGCAGTTTACTTGTCCAAAGAGTTCTTGGCTCTGTAGTGTTGACAATAACAGAAATGTATTTGGACATCCCAAACCCAGTCAAATATGACTAGGAAGACAATGAAAGGAACAGATGGATATCTTTACAGAGCAACAATTTCAGAGCCACACTTGGGGTCATGCCCATTTTTTTCCCCAAGAAATGTGAGAAAGGGAACAGATAAGGATCAGGGAGAAGGGCTTAAAACTCTCTGTGGTGAAAAAAACTCTCTTTACATTCTTGAAGACTCTGAAAACTAAAATGTATATTATTTCAGAGTTATGCAAAGAATACTAAAATTTGAAACTTATGCTTTATGGATAATATACCATGTTTAAAGAGAAACTAGCTTTAAAGCATATATTTTAGTACACAAAGACAAGTTCTTTATTATTAGCATGTATTTTCCTAGAAGACAAGAATAATTGAACTAAGATAAACTCAATGGGTTAAGACTTCTTTTGAAGCATTCTAATGAGAATATTGCTATGGTTCCTTCAATCTCTCTTTTTTTCCCCTCATATTGTTCATAATTAACCATACTTTCTTTTTTTTATTTTTTTATTTTATTTTTTTTTTAGAAAAAGAGAGAAAAGGAGAAAGAAAGAGCAAAAGAAAGAAAAAAGGAATGAAAGAAAGAAAGAGGAAGAGAAAGAGGGAGAGAGAACGGGATTCTTGTTTTATTGCCCAGGCTAGAATGCAGTTTAAAAATGGGTATTAAAAACCTCTTTTATGCCAATAATTGTGCTTAACAATGGAGACAGGAA
>CAUYQU010009189.1:0-44123 GCA_963574635.1 Cheracebus regulus | reverse complement strand
CCTTGCTAGGTTGGGGAAGTTTTCCTGGATAATATCCTGAAGAGTATTTTCCAGCTTGGATTCATTCTCTTCGTCACATTCAGGTACACCTATCAAACATAGATTAGGTCTTTTCACATAGTCCCATATTTCTTGGAGACTCTGTTCATTCTAATCTGTATGCATATGTAATTGAAGAAAATAGCAAAAAAAAAATTGCCAACCATGATAGTGAAAGGTTATAGTTGGATGCTTTGGTAAGAATTGAGAAAATTACATAGAAGAAAAGTATTGCTTTCTAATTAGGTATGAGGAGATGAACTAGTTAGTTTAGTCAGAAATTAAAGAAGGAAGCTATAAACATACACTCATTCAGTAGTCTTTTAATAAAGGACCATGGCTTTTTCTTTGAGTAGGGATTCAATGAATGGAATATGGCAGGGGATTTCTTACATAATCCATGTGTATATGCTTTATACAGTTTTCTTATATAATCCATGTGTATGTATATGCTTTATACACTTTCATTCTCTTTACAGAGGGAAAAAACCCTGAAGACAATATGCTGAAATCTGAAAACAGGAGAATACTAGGTTTTATGATTTTGTCCTAAACTTTTTGCTCAAAACTTGTCCAAATCATATTAATTAAGAGGGCTTCTGTTGTAGTTTGTTATGGTAAAGAAGTAGGATATGAAAACAAGAGTGGGTGGGAATGTGGTTGCATAGATAGTTCGATAAAAGAAATTATATTTTATCTTAATCATTTGTTGACTATATAAAGGATTTTTTTTTAAATTCACCATAAGCAATAGATTGTTCTTCTCTACAGATTAATGCAATTTTTCATCTTGGATTTCAAAATTGAGTTTTTCTACTTTTGTGCATTTTTATACTTTTTAAGCTAAGTAAAGGAACAAATAAATAGTAACACTCCACTGTAGGAAGGACTGATTAGATGTGTGTATGCATGTAAATATACACATATATGTATGCACATATTAGATTAGCATATATATAATTTATATATTTATGCATTTTTGTCTATGAATAAAATTGGTGGACAAAATTAGTTATTGAGGCTATTTTTTAGTTAAATTATGGTTATTATTTGTTGAGGCTATTTATTTTTTATTTTTGGAGACAAAGTCTTACTCTGTCACCCTGGCTGGAGTACAGTGGCACAATGTGGGCTTACTGCAAGCTTGGCCTCCCAGGTTGAAGCAATTCTTTTGCATTAGCCTTTCAAATAGCTGGGACTACAGGCATGCACCACCATGCCCAGCTAGCTTTTGTGTTTTCAGTAGAGACGGGGTTTCACCTTGTTGCCCAGGCTGGTCTCAAACTCCTGACCTCAAATGATCCACTCACCTCGGCCTCCCAAAGTGCTGGGATTACAGGCGTGAGCCACCATGCATAGTATTGAGGCTATTTTTTAGAAACATATTTTAAAATTGTAGTTGAATTATTTCTTAATAAAATTATGTCCCAACTGTTTCTCAATGTTTCCTCTATTGGGAATATTAGTAGTATGCTTGGTATAATGTTTAAACGGTTGCAAATTGAGATATATTTAGTTGAAAGTTAAATTGTATTAGGTCTTATGTTTAAGTCTTTATCCATCTGGAGTTAATTTTAGTGTAAGGTGCCAGGTAGGGGTCCAGTTTCTGTTTTCTGCACATAGCTAGCCAGTTTTCCCAACACCATTTATTAAACAGGGACTCCTTTCCCCATTGTTTGTTTTTGTCAGGTTTGTCAAAGATCGGATGGTTGTAGATATGTTGTGTTGCCTCTGAGGCCTCTGTTCTGTTCCGTTGGTCTATATCTCTGTTTTGGTACCAGTACCATGCTGTTTTGATTACTGTAGCCTTGTAGTATAGTTTGAAGTCCGCCACCGGGAACTTCTAACTGGATGGAGCCCACTGTAGCTCAACAAAGCTGCTGCAGCGAGACCGTCTCTTTAGATTCCTTATCTCTGTGCAGGAAATCTCTGAAAGAAAGGCAGGAGCCCTAATCAGGGGCCTATAAATAAAACTCCTATCTTCCTGGGACACAGCACCTGGGGGAAGAGGTGGCTTTGGGTGCAGCTTCAGCAGACTTAAATATTCCTGACTGTTGGCTCTGCACAGAGCTCAAGTTCTGCCAAGGGACAGACTGCATCCTCAAGTGGGTCACTGACCCCTGTGCCTCCTGACTGAGAGACATCTACCAGCAGAGGTGCAAGATCAAGGTCTCAGCAGGTTTGTATTTTCTGAGGACTCTCTTTGGCTTTTCAGATGTCTGCCTTCTCATTCATTCCTTACATGGTCTTTCCTCTTTGTACATATATTACTCATGTCTGTTTATGTTGCAGAAATTCCTATGCTTGTAAATACATCAGTCAGATTAAATTAAAGCGTCCCCTATCATTTCACCTTAATTACCTCTTAAAAGGCCCTACATTCAAATCTAGTCACATTCTGAGGTTTTGGAAGTTGGGATTTTAACATAAATTTTGGGTGAGACAAATCAGTCAACAATATTTAATTGGCGTTGCTGACTGATCCAAATATTTAAAGATTACTCAATAAAAAATATTTGAGTCATTTATATAAAAAAGTAACTAACCAAGTAAATGTCTTTATTTATACTTACTGTTCTTGTTTCTGTAAACAAGACTTACTATTATAAAAAGGACTTTCTATTACTTAAATTTTCAATTTTCTATTTGTCCTAAATTCCAAATCTAAGACACTTTTAATTGAGACTATAAGGCATCGTTTTTTGATTCAAAATACAAGAATGACTGAATGTTTAAAAATGCAAGCAATTCTATCATTTAAATGTATGAAGAGAATATTCTGTGGGTTATTAATCTATTAATTGCTAATTACTTTTAAATACCTTTAATAAATATATTTTAAGTGTGCTTAAGCTACTGTGATTCATTAATAGAAGAGCACTACAGTAGAAAACACTCCCTCATTAGCCATACAAGGCTCAGGCATAAAGTTAACTCTTGGAAATATCTAAAGTATGTTGGACTTAATATCCTAAGTGATAAATAGCTCTGTATTATATTTGATTTCTGCAAATTTTTGTATAATTGTACAGAAGAATTGGCTAGAATAATGTGGATATAAAACAAAAATCCTAAGCTCACTGGGAATTTTTTTACTTGTGAATATTTCTAAGCAAGTAGGTCATTCTACAATGGTAATACTCTCTTTCCACAAAATGAATATGTTAAAATTTTGACTATATTTTGAAGGCAATATTTTACTTTCATGGCATTAAACAAAGAAATAAACAAATTTTTTCTTTTATCCTTTTTTGAAGAGAGTAGGTCAAACTATCACTCAGTATTTTTAGAATACGGAATAAGGTCATCTTTTGTCCATTTTTATAAGATTTAATAGTGCACAAGAATGTCAACCATTTATTAGTTTTTATTGGGTGATGTGAGAAGACAGAATATTTCACGACATCTATGAGCTTATTTCAGTAAGTCAAAGAATGTTAGAGTTGTATATTACAGTAATTAGTTCAACCCTACTATTAATCCTTCACAGATATTTATGGAAATTAGTATCATACGTGCTTATGTGACTATGTGTGTCTGAGGGAAACCTATAACTAGAAAAAATTACAATACAATTGAAAGGGAACCATGTGAGCAAATATGGAATTATTATCCAGTAACATGTACATTTAGTATAAATGATGTAGTCAAGTGCTGAAAAGGAGACTAAGATAATAAAGTAAGATGAGGGCTATCAACTATCTTAGAAGTAGCAATACTAAAAGTTTCCAACAGTGATTTTGAAGACATGGAATTGTTACCATGTGTGCTAGAGTGAGCTAAATTATAAATCTTGAAATTGTAAATGTACTAAGTTGTTCAATAGATTGTCTTGGCTATAATGGCAAGGCCTTACATATTGTAAACATTAAGGTAAATCTGAGGCCTATGGCTGTTTAGCTAATAAAGTCA
Organism: Cheracebus regulus; assembly: GCA_963574635.1. Classification (NCBI taxonomy): domain Eukaryota; kingdom Metazoa; phylum Chordata; class Mammalia; order Primates; family Pitheciidae; genus Cheracebus; species Cheracebus regulus. The sequence goes on along the minus strand of CAUYQU010009189.1, from coordinate 40,172 downwards.
AACAGTAGAACATATATTAATAATCAACCATAACTTCAGAGATTTAAGAATTGGTGGTTTAGGGCATTGTAAATCTTCACCGAAACAATTTCAGCTCTCACATCTTTAATGTAAGTATTTCTATGATTAATTATAGACCATAGGTTCACTCTCACAGTAACATCATTATTTTTTTCTCCATAGAGATTGATTGTAAATAACTACTTAATCTGTGAAGTGTAGTATATAGTGGGTACTGTACATCAAACCCATAAATGTGGCTGCTTCATTTAAATGTGCTTTAATGAATGATGAAAAAGGCAGTGATACTACAAAGTCTGAATTGCCAGCCCTATTTCCACTGTGCTTTAATTATCAGGCAAAAACCCCCCTGTTTACTCAGCATGAAATAAAGAAGTGGTAATAATTATATTAACATGATCCATGTAGATCTATTAGCTGGATATTTCAGAGGTGAACATTAGGTATGATTTTTAAATCAAAATTGACTTATTTGGTTCTGTGAAATATTAACTGACAGGAAAATTTTATAACTATTTTTTAATGTGCACTATGCAGCCCTAATCTTAGATAACTACTTTTAGATTTTACCGAAAGAATAAAATACTTTGCTTTGGGGTAAAAGGCAAAATAATATGATATTATTGAATATTAAAATTGCATCTTATCAGTAATTCTGGTCATACTATACTTCTCTTATCAAGTGTAATTATCTCTTCAGACCAAATAACCTAAATTTTTTAAGTTAATTAATTTAAAAAGAAATTTTTATCTCATAAAATTAATTTTTAAGTATATTGGAATAGAGATTTTGCCTTTGTGACAAGGACCTAAATTCACACACTTTATCATAATGACTCAGGTGCTTAAGCTAGAATGCTTTTATTTTTTACAGTAGTATTTCAAATTGGTCCATACCATCTTTGTAAAAAATTAATCCACTTGATCTTTAACTATAATTTCAACATCCATCACATTTTAATATGACCTTAATAAAATGTTAGCCAGCTGTTGTACAATAGAAATTCATACATTAATATATTTTGCCTGAATTGTCAAGCCTGTTCTAAATAACAATTCATTTAAATGATTTTTCACTCCTCTGGTTAGGTTCTGATAGAATATCATAAATTTAGTGAAATTCGTCAAGAAAGTCCATATTTTTAATTACAGATATAGAACACTTATTAAGAATCGCACACTGTGATGAGAACTTATAATGAGTTACCACAAAAAAATCCTCATAACAACTCTATGAGATGTCTACTATTAATACCCTTATCCTACAAATGATGAAGAATGTGTATTTGCTTCTTTTCTTTTTTTTCCCTCAGCTTTTATTTTAGAATCAAGGTATACACATGCAGAGTTCTTACAAAGGTATATTGAATGATGCTGAGGATTAGACTGCAAATACATTTATCACCCAGGTGGTTACCACAGTACCCACTAGATAGATTTTTTCAACCTTTCCCCATGTTCCTTCTCTTACTGATATTCCCTAGTATCTATTGTTCCCATTTTTATAACCATGTTTATCCAATATTTAGGTACCACTTATAAGTGAGAACATGTAGTGTCTGGTTTTTTATTGCTGTATTAATGGGTTCAGAATAATGATTTAAAATTTCATCCATGTTGCTCCAAAAGACATGACTTCATTCTTTTGATGACTGCATAGTATTCCATGGCATATATGTACCACAATTTCTTTATCCAATCTACCGTTGATGGGCACATGGATTGATTTCATGTCTTTGTTATTGTGAATAGTGCTGCACTGTAATATGGTATTTGTAGGACAGAGATTACATACTGTAAGATAAAAGTCAAGAAAACTAGAGGCTAAAACCACGCCCAGTACCTGCGTAGTGGCTCAGAATTTTTCCCAGATACAAAGAAAGTCCATAGAAAAGAGTGCTCAAAATTGCTCCCAAAATAAATTAACTTTATGTGAAGAGTGAGAGGAAATTCAAGCCTAAGATCACTTAAAGATATCTTCTCTAAATGAAGAGTCAGATAGTTCATTAGCTGAAAATGTGAAAAAGCCAACTAAGAGGAGGTTTTCTTGTGTTAGAGCAAATCTCAAAGACTGACTTCCAAAAGTACCTTTGACATTTTATAAACATATATGAAAACATTACATTTTACCCCATAAATATATTCAATTACTTGTAAATTCAACATTTAAAATTTAAAATTCAAAAAAATACAGTTAAGCCAATACAAACATTAGACGTGGAACTTACTTAAAAAAACAAAAAAAAAAAAAACACTATACCCCTACCGAAGTTAATTGGTCTAGACTATAAAGCAATTTATATTCCAGTAAATTGTTGAAAAAAATCAGGAAACTGGAGAGCAATTCATGAAGTCTTACAGCTGGGTTTCATACAAAATGAGACAGATCCATTAAAAGAGATACAGAGAAAATATGTATTTGAAAATAGCCTTAATCAATGACTATAATTAAAGGGAGATTGTGTACATGCTTAAGGTTGAGCCTCCTAAGAAGTGACACCATATATGTTCGAGAAACTAAAGAAAACCATGATTAAAGAAAGTAAAGGTGGATATAATGCCAATATCTCATCAAGTAGAGAATATCAATAAAGAAATAAAAATTTAAAAAATAACCAAACTCAAATTCTGGAGTTGAAAAATACTATGACCAAACTAAGATATTCACCAAAGGTGCTAATAGTTTATTAGAACCAGCAGAAGAAAGAGGCCGAGAACAAGGCAATGAAACAACATAGATTATTTACTATAAATACAAGAAAACAGAATGAAGACAAATGTACGAAGTCTCAGACAATATGGCACATCTTTATGTGCACTAATGCAAATATAATACAATACCAGTTGAGAGGAGAGAAAGAATGGAGTAGTAAACATTTCAAAGAAATTATGGCTACATATTTCCCCAATTTTCTGAAGAACATCAATCTATACAATCAAGAATCTTAATGAATAGCACATAGGGTAAATACAAACAGATAGAGATCCACACTCAGACATTTCATAGAAAAAAATGCTGAAGAAAAAGAGAAAATCTTGAAAACAGAAAAATATAATGACTCACTACATACAGGGGAACAACAATAAGATTAAGAGGTGATTTCTCATCAGAAATAATAAAGACAAGAAGACAATGGGATAACATGCTTAAAAAGTGAAAAAAAAAATACTGTTAACCAAGAATCTTTTACTGGGAAAACCCATTGCTAACTCATTCTATGAAGCCAACATCATCCTGATATCAAAACCTGGCAGACACACAATAAACAGATAAATATCTTTTTCATTAGGCCTATATCTTTGATGATAACAGGTATAAATATCTTTAACACAATACCAGCAAATTAAATCCAGCATTGCATCAAAAAGCTAATCCACCACGATCAAGTAGACTTTATTCCTGGGATGTAAAATTGGTTCAACATAGACAAATCAGTATATGTGATTCATTACATAAACAGAACTATCAAGAAAATCACATGATTATCTCAATAGATGCAAAAAAGCTTTTCTGTAAAATTTAACATCTCATCACATTTAAAACCCTCAGCAGACTAGGCACTGAAGAAACACATCTCAAAATATTAGAAGCCATCTATGACAAACCCAGAGTTAATATCACACTGAATGAGCAAAAGCTGGAAACATTCCCCTTTAGAACCAAAACAAGACAAGGAGGTCCACTCTCACTACTCCTATTATACATTGTACTGGAAGTCCTATATAGAGCAATAAGGCAAGAGAAAGAAATAAAAGGCTTGTAAATAGGAAGAGGGAAGTAAAATTATCTGTTTGCTGATGATATAATTTTATGCCTAGAAAACCCTACAGTTTCTTCCCCAAAGCTCCTCACTCTGATAAGTCACTTCAGCAGAGTTTCAGGATACAAAATCAATGTTAAAAAATTGGTATCATTTCTATACAACAACAATGTCCAAGCTGAGGGCCAAATCAAGAATGTAGATTCATTTACAACAGGCATAAAAAGAATAAGATATGTAGGAATACAGTTAACCAGGGATGTGAAAGATCTCTACAATAAGAATTACATATCTTTGCTGAAGGAAACCAGATACAAAACAAATGGAAAAGCCATCCTTGCTCATGCATAGAAGAATTAATATTGCCAAAATGGCCATACTACCCCAAGCAATTTACTGACTCAATGCTGAGTCTACCAATGATATTCTTTACAGAACTAGACAAAACTATTCTAAAATTCTTTTGGAACCAAAAACAAGCCCAAATAGCCAAAGTGATCTTAAGCAGAAAGGACAAAAAGGCATCATGTTACCTAACTTCAAACTCTACCACAAGGGTACTGTAACCAAAAGAGCATGGTGTTCGTACAAAAACAGACACATAGAACAATAGAACAGAATAAATAACACAGAAATAAAGTTGAACACTGAAGACAATCTGATTTTCAACAGAGTAAACAAAAACAGTTAATAGGGAAAGGACTCCCTATTCAATAAATGGTGCTGGGATAACTGACTAGCCATATGCAGAATTAATTCAAGATGAGTCAAAGTCTCAAATGTAAAAACTAAAACTACAGAAATCCTGGAAAATTACGTAGGAAATATCATTCTGGACATAGGCCTGGCAAAAGTTTCATGATGAAGACACCAAAAGTAATTGTAACAAAAGCAAAATGGACAAATGAGACTTATTTAAAAAGCCTCTGTACAACAAAAGAAACTGTGAAAGAGTAAACATATAACCTAAAGAATGAGAGAAAAGACTTGCAAACTATGCATCTGACAAAGGTCTAAATCTAGAATTTGCAAGGAACTTAAATTAACAATCAAAAAAAAATTAAAAAGTGGGCAGAGGAGGTGAACAGACATTTTTCAAGAAAAGCCACAGACATGGCCAACAAGCATATGAAAAAAATACTGTATATCACTAATAATTAGAAAAATACAAATAAAAATTCCAATGACATTCCATCTCACTCCAATCAGAATGTCTACTACTGAAAAGTGAGAAAAGTCACAGATGCTGGTGAGGTTGCAGGAAAATAGAATTCTTATGTACTGCTAATGGAAATGAAAAATGTAAACTAGTTTACACTTTGCAGGAAACAGTGTAGTGATTTCTCACAGGACTTAGAACTACCATTTGACCCAGCAATACCATAACTGGGTATATATCCAAAGGAATATAAATTGTTCTACCATTAAGATACATGCATTGGTATGTTCTTTGCAGCAGTATTCACAATAGAATATACATGGTATCAATATAAATGTCCATCAATGGTAGATTGGATAAAGAAAATGTGGTACATGTGTACCATGGAATATCATGTAGCCACAAACAGAATGAGAGGTCCTTTGTAGCAACATGGATGAAGGTGGAGGCCATTATCCTAAGCACATTAATGCAGGAACAGAAAAACAAATACTAAATGTTATCACTTATACATAGGAGCTAAACATAAAACTATTTCATGAGTATACATGAAAGCAAACAATGGAACAGCAAACACTGGGATCTACTTGAAGGTGGAGGATGAAAGTGGGGTGAGAACTGAAAAAATTCCTATTGAGTACCAATCTTATTACCTAGTGATGAAATAATCTGTACACCAAGCCCCCTTGACATGCAATTTACCTGTATTAAAAAATCTGTACATGCACCCCTGAACCTAAAATACAAGTTTTTTTTTAAAAAAAGGAAATTAAAAAAAAATAGAGCAACTAAAATAGATCACACTTTTAAAATGAAAAGTACTTTCTCTAGTTAAAAAAAAATAAAAAATTAAATTAAACATTCCCTAGGATACACCATATGCTAGGCCATTAAATAATGCTCAACAAATTTGAAATTACTAAAATCGCAAAAGGTATGTTTTTAATGAAAATTGAGTGAAATTGGAAATTAATATCATAAAGAAATTTAGGAAATTAAAATTATTTGGTAATTAAACAACACACTCCTGAATAATTAATATGTGAAACAAGATATCATAAGGGAAATTATAAAAAATTTGGAGATGAATACAAATGAAGACATAAAATGCCAAAACTGACAGGATGAAGCAAATCAGTTCTTAGAGAAAAAATAAAATTATAATTGTCTTCATAAATATAAAATGTTTTCAATGTATTACCCTAATCTCATGACAATGGATAAACAAAAGCAAATTAAATTCAAATAAATTGGAAAAATAAATTGGAAAAAAATTTCTACTCTAAATTGAATTAGAGTAGAAATTAATACACTAGAGAAAATAAAAACATTAAAGAAAAATCAATGCAACTAAAACTTGGTTCTTTAAGAAGATGAACAAAATTGACAGCCTTTTAGTTAGAGTGACTGAGAGAGAAACAGAGAGATGACTCAAAGTATTGAAATCACAAATGAAAGAGGACACATTACTATTGGCCTTAAAGACATGAGAAGCATTATGAAAGAATATTATGATCAGCCATATGTCAACAAATTAGATAAATTGGTTGAAATAGAGAAATTTCTAGAAAGATAAAAATTACCGTCATGAACTAAGGATTAAATAGAAAATCAAAATCAACCTATAACGATTATAGGGATTAAATTACTAATGTAAAAATAAAAACACAGAAAAAGAAAACACCAAGTCCTATGTCTTTGCTGATACATTTTAGCACATAATCAAGATAATGAATTCTACTTTTTAAAAAAACATTTTCAAATTAATAGAGATTGTGGAATATTTTCCAACTTATTTTGTGAGTCTAGTACTAATCTGATATCAAAATCAGGCAAAAAATTACAAGGAAAGAAAATGACAAATCAGAGTCTGTGAAAAAATGGCAGATAGGAGGCAGTAATAATTTGAAGCTCCCACTCAGATACAGCATCATGTGGAGACTCATTGTAAACTTTTTGCTCGAAAAACTACTGCAGTGTCCCTGCAGTACAAGAAAAGCTGAGAGAATCCACAGACATTTGAAGAGGGTGAGTTGATGCTGTAGGCTCCATGGGACAGCAGAGAAACTCTGAAGATGAAGAACATAATCTCTTGGGAGCTCTATCGCCCACCCACGACATGACCCTACAAAAAACTTGTATCCTCCCTATACTACTGCAGCTGATGGGCTCTTGAAAGCACCACCTCCTGGCTACAGGTCAACAAACACAAAACCAGTACACTTAACAAAAATACAAGAAAGGCTCCTCACAGATTCTACTTCACTCCCTTGCTACCTCCACTGGAGCAGGTGCCAGTATCCATGGCTAAGAGACCAGAAGACAGATTACGTCACATGGCTCTTTGCAGACACACCACAGTACCAGCGTGGAGTCCAGTAGCTTCGTTGGGTGGCTAGATCCAGAAGAGAAATAACAAGCACTGCAGTTTGGCTCTAAGAAAGCCACATCACTAGGGGAGGTGGGAGGGCACTAAATCATGGGAGCACCCCATGGGACAAAAGAATTTGAAAAGAAGCCCTTGACTCTCAGATCTACCCTCTGACATAGTCTACCAAAACGAGAAGGAACCAGAAAGACAATTCTGGTCATGTGACAAAGCAAAGTTTTTTCACATACCCAAAAGATCACACTAACTCACCAGCAATGGATCCAAACTAAGACAAAAGCTCTGAATTGCTAGAAAAAAAATTCTGAAGGTAAATTATTAAGCTAATCAAGGAAGCACCAGAGAAAGGTGAAGTCCAACTTAATGAAATATAAAAAAGATACAGAATATGAATGGGAGAATCTCCAGTGAAATAGATAGTATAAACAAAAAACAATCACAACTTCTAGAACTGGACACACTTAGAAAAATGTGAAATGCAAAATGCACTAGAAAGTCTCAGCAATAGAATCCAATAAGTAGAAGAAAGAATTTCAGAGATCATAGACAAAGATTTCAAATTAACCCAATCAAATAAAGACAGAGAAAAAATTAAAAAATGAATGAAGCCTCCAAAAATTTTGAGATTATGTTAAATGATCAAACCAAAGAATAATTGGTGTTCCTGATGAAAAGTAGATTTCTAAGTTTGGTAAACATATTTGAGAGAATAATTGAGGAAAACTTTCCTAGCTTTGCTAAGGATCTAGACATTCAAATACAAGAAGCTCAGAAAACATCTGGAAAATGCATCACAAAAAGATAATTGCTTCACATATAATCATCAGTTTATCTGAAGTCAAGACAAAGAAACGAATCTTATAAGAGCAGTGAGGCAAAAGCATCAGGTAACCTATAAAGGAAAACCTATCGGATTAACAGCAGATTTCTCAGCAGACACCCTACAGGCTAGAAGAGATCAAGGTCCTATCTTTATCCTCCTTAAATAAAACAATTATCAGCCAAGAATTTTGTATTCAGTGAAGTTAAGCTTCATAAATGAAGGAAGGATATAGTCTTTTTTCAGACAAACAAATGCTGAGAGAATTCACCACTACTAAGCCAGCACTACAGGAACTGCTAAAAGGAGCTCTAAATCTTGAAATAAATCCTCTAAATACACCAAAATAGAATCTCTTAAAGCAAATCTCACAGGACCTATAAAACAATAACACAATTAAGATAAAACAAACTCCTCAGGCAACAAATAGCATGATGAATAGAATAATACCTCACATCTCAATAATAACATTGACTGTAAATATCCTAAATGCTTCACTTAAAACATAAAAATGACAGAATGAATGAGAATTCACCAACAAAGTATCTACTGTCCTCAAGAAACTCACATGACACATAAGGACTCATATGAACTTAAAAACTAATTTTCCTAAAATATATTTTCCACCTCTTTTGCACACCAAAAGTGAGCAAAAGTAACTATTCTTAAATCAGAAAAAACAAACATTAAAGCAACAGCAGTTAAAAAAGACAAAGGGGAACATTATATAATGATAAAGGGAGTAGTCCAACAGAAAAATATCACACTCTCAAATATTTATGCACCTAAAATGGAAGCTTATTAATTTATAAAACAGTTACTACTATACCTAAGAAATGAGATAGAGGGGAATACAATAGTAGTGGGGGCTTCAATACTCCACTGACAGCACTAGACAGGTTATCAAGACAGAAAATCAACAAAGGAACAATAGACTTAAACTATATCCTAGAACAAATGGAATAAACAGATACTAACATAACATTCTACCAAACTGCAGAATATACATTCTATTCATCAGCACATGGAACACTCTCCAAGATAGACCATATGATAGTCCACAAAACAAATGTCAATAAATTAAAGAAAAACAAAATCAAATTAAGTACTCTCTCACATCACAGTGGAATAAAATTGGAAATTAATTACAAAAGGAATCTTCAAAATAATGTGAATACCTGGAAATTAAATGATGTGCTCCTGAATGATCACTGGGTAAGCAATAAAATCATGATGGAAATTAAAAAATTCTTTGAACTGAACAATAATAGTGACACAACATATCAAAACTTTGTGATATAAAAAATGTGGTGCTAAGAGAAATGCTCATAGCATTATATGCCTACATCAAAAAGTCTGAAAGAGCAAATAGATCATCTAAGGTCACATTTCAAGTAACTAGAGAAATAAGACCAAGCCAAGCCCAAACTCAGCAGAAGAAAAGAAATAACATACATTTTTCTCAGTATCACATTATACCTATTTTAAAAGTGACCACATAATTGGAAGTAAATCACTTCTCAGCAATTACATCGCATTTCACAGGTTTAAATAAAATATTGGTTGGCTGCTTATTTGTTATTTTCATCCCCTATTCCTTTCTGTCTCCATTGTTAAGCATAATTATTGATATAAAAGAGGTTTTTAATACCCATTTTTAGACTGCATTCTAGCCTGGGCAATAAAACAAGAATCCCATTCTCTCCCCCTCTTTCTCTTCCTCTTTCTTTCTCTCTTTCATTTGTTTTTTCTTTCTTTTGCTGTTTCTTTCTTTCTCCTTTTCTAAAAAAAAAAAAGGAACAAATGATAATGGGGCAATTAGGATTTAAACTCAGTCATTCTGGCTCCAGATACAGGGCAGTTTATCCATCATCATTTATTCCTTTTCTTATTTCAAAAATACTTCAAAAGCTTATGCTCTGTAGATCATCCTAGACTGGTTGCTAATACTGATTTTATCACACATACTTGTTCTTTAGTTTTTTAAATTGTACTTTAAGTTCTAGGGTACATGTGCAGGTCATGCAGGATTGTTGCATAGATACACACATGCCATGGTGGTTTCCTGTCTCTATCTCCACGTCACTGACAACAGGCATTTCTCCCAATGTTATCCCTCCCCAACCTCCCACCCCCTGGTGTCCCTCCCCTAGTCCCTTACCCACCAACAGAACCCAGTCTGTGTGGTTCCCCTCCTTGTGCCCATGTGTTTTTATTGTTCAACATCCACCAATGAGTGAGAACATGTGGTGTTTGGTTTTCCATTGTTGTGTCAGTTTGCTGAGAATGATGGTTTCCAGAGTTATCCATGTCCCTACAAAGGACATGAACTCACTGTTTTTTATGGCTGCATAGTATTCCACAGTGTATATGTGCCATATTTTCTTTGTCCAGTCTATTATCGATGGTATCGATGGGTATTTGCATTGGTTCCAGGTCTTTGCAATTGTAAACAGTGCTGCAATGAACATATGTGGGCATGTGTCTTTATAATAGAACAATTTATAAACCTTTGGGTATATATCCAGTAATGGGATTGCTGGGTCAAATGGAATTTCTATTTCTAGATCCTTGAGGAATCCCGACACTGTCTTCCACAATGGTTGAACTAGTTACACGCCTACCTACAGTGTAAAAATGTTCCTGTTTCTCCACATTCTTTCCAGCATCTGTTGTCTCCAAATTTTTTAATGACTGTCATTCTAACTGGAGTGAGATGATATCTCAATATGGTTTTGATTTACATTTCTCTAATGACCAGTGACAATGAGCATTTTTTTCATATGTTTGTGGGCCACATAAATGTCTTCTTTTGAAAAGTGTCTGTTCATATCTTTCATCCACTTTGGAATGGATTTGTTTTTTTCTTGTAAATCTGCTTTAGTTCTTTGTAGACTCTGATATTAGCCCTTAGTCAGATGCTCTCATTCACTATTCCTATTCAATATAGTATTGGAAGTTCTAGCCAGAGCAATCAAGCAAGAAAAAGAAATAAAAGGTATTCATTTAGGAAAAGAGGAAGTCAAATTGTCTCTATTTGCAGATGACATGATTACATATTTAGAATACCCCATTGTCTCAGCCCAAAACCTCCTTAAGATGGTAAGCAACTTCAGCAAAGTCTCAGGATACAAAATCAATGTGCAAAAATCATAAGCATTCCTACACACCAATAACAGATAAACAGAGAGCCAAATCATGAGCAAACTCCATTCACAATTGCTAAAAGAGAATAAAATACCTAGTAATACAACTAACAAAGGATGTGAATGACCTCTTCAAGGAGAACTACAAACCACTGCTGAAGGAAATGAGAGAGGACACAAACAGATGGAAAAACATTCCATGCTCCTGGTTAGGAAGAATCAATATCATGAAAATAGCCATGCTGCCCAAAGTAATTTACAGATTCAATGCTATCCCCCCATCAAGCTATCATTGACCATTGTCACAGAACTGGAAAAAACAACCTTCTTTTTTTTTCCTTCTTCTTCTTTTTAATTTTTTTTTTTTTTTTTTTTTTTAGACAGAGTCTCACTGCAACCTCTGCCTCCCAGGTTCAAGTGATTCTCCTGGCTCAACCTTCCAAGTAGCTGGGATTACAGGCATCCACCAACACACCCAGCTAATAAAAAAACCACCTTAAACTTCATATGGAATCACGCAAGAGCCCACATAGCCAAGACAATTCTAAGCAAAAAGAACAAAGCTGGAGGCATCATGCTACCTGACTTCAAACTAAACTACAATGCTACAGCAATCAAAACAGCATGGTACTGGTATCAAAACAGAGATATAGACCAATGGAACAGAACAGAGGCCTCAGAAGTAACGCCACACATCTACAACCATCTGATCTTTGACAGACCTGAGAAAAACAAGCATGGGGAAAGGATTCCCTGTTTAGTAAATGGTATTGGGAAAACTGGCTAGCCATGTGCAGAAAGCAGAAACTGGACCCCTTCCTGACACCTTACACTAAAAGTAACTCATATGGATTAAAGACTTAAACATAAAATCTAACACCATAAAAACCCTAGAAGAAAACCCAGACAAAACCATTCAGGACATAGGCATAGGCAAGGACTTCATGACTAAAACAACAAAAGCACTGGCAACAAAAGCCAAAATAGATAAATGGGATCTAATTAAACTAAAGAGTTTCTGCACAGCAAAAGAAACAATCACCAGAGTGAACTGGCAACATGTTTGTTCTTGGGCAAACTAGGTAACCTATATAAGCCTCAATTTGTTTACATGAAAAATAGAGATAATGGCATTATACATCTTTGTTATGGAGTTGCTCTAAATATTAAATTAATGGTTGTAAGATGCTTAGCTCAGTGTCTGACATCAGCATATGCTAAGTAAATGATAGCTATTATTATTTCCCATTCTCTGGAAGAAGATGATTTGAAAATATAAGAGCAAACAGTATTTGCATCTGAAATGTCCTTGTAAGTGAAAGGGTTTGTCATGCATGACGTGAATCATGTGAATATCAAATGGAAGTAATCATTTCTGAGTGCTAGTTATCCCTGGGAGTATAATTGCAACTATGTTTGGTCTATGGTCTTTTAAATTATATATATTACATAATTTATAAGATAATAGATATTATTTTATAAAGATTATTTCTTATATAAGATTAATCTTATATAAGATTGTATATTACATATAAGATAATATATCATATTATATAACATAAAATTATCTTATATATTATGTAATATATAATTTTAAAATTGTGTATACCTACACACATGTACATGTTTGTATACAAATATGTATATATTCATATGTATAAGTATGTATATTTTGTCAATAATGGTGAATCTTGGAACTTGCTTATTCTTGATTCATCTTAGAAATAACCCAGGCTATTTCAGGGGAATGGCAGATGATACCTTGTGTCCTCAAAGCCAAAATACTCCTAATGGCAAATCTGCAAATCCTACTTGAAAATGAAATCTCTAAGACCATTCTAATAGATGTTTTAGATGTGAAACCTTTCATTTCCAAGAAGGTTGAAGAGATTCTGGTATCCTAAATAATAAGGTCCTTGCAAAAGCTCCAGGAAGAGCACTCTCAAGATGAATATACTAAGATGTGTGCTTGGTCTTCTCTGGAGGGAACTTTAAAAATTGCATATGCAAAACGCTCTGCTTCTTAACCTGTGCAGGTGATCAGTAAAAGTAAGTTTGAATGATTTTAGTGGCATTTTTACACAGAGCTTTAAAAATTGGATATTGTGAATGTCAACTTTCACAAACCCCACAGGCCTTTCTTTCATCAAGCACAAATATTAAAGCAAACAAGAGCATTCAAAGAGAAATAGTTGGAAATATTATTTCATGTGGCATGCAAAGGAAGATTCATAAGCAAATAGCTAGCCTTCTCCAAGACAATTTGGTCTTTCAAATTATATATATTATATAATTTATATATTTTGCTTTTCCATGAGGCTTTGAAAACTTTTCAGGAAGAATGTAGATAACTGATGCCATTCATGGGAACTGCAGATCGTTGCTGGGCTTTGTGTTGCCTCAAGAGAAAGCCTGGGTAAGAGAAGGGCAAGCTTGTTTACCCCATCACAGGAAAAATAATTGCCAGAAACTTGTCAAGTTGCAAGTTCTATTTTCTACATAAACGCCTGACTACCACCCTTCTCTTAACTTCCATGACATTTTCTCTCTCCTAGAGCATATGCTAGTCACATGCATCTTCTTTCTGTTTCTTAAGTTTACCAAACTCATTTCTCCTTTGGATCCAAGCTATGTCCTCTTTTCCGAATTTTGTTCTCCTCAACCACTTTATTTATTCCCATTATTCAGAATAAAATTTCCATTTGCAGACAAGATATCCTAGGACTCTAATATAAATTAAGTCTTCATGCTATTTACTTTTAGAGTAGTCTGAATTACTCCTTTATAAGAATTCTATATTGCATAATTACCTTGATTGCCTATTTGATGATTGTCCCTTCATTACAGTGTAGTTTAAGGCAGGCAAGGGCTTTGTGTAGTTTATGAATTAATGTAGTCAAAGGATATAGCACAGTGTTTGGGTCATAGTAATCATTAATGTTGGTTTAATCAATGCATGGAGAGGGACTTTTAATTCCCTTGAAGATACATTGTACTTGGCAGTCAACCACCTAGAAATAAGAATAAAATTAATAAACATGAATCTTAAAATGATAGGAATTGCCTAGTCAAAAAAGAGTAAAATTAAGCCCTATTTGAAAATAATAGTGACCTAATAATTTATCATCTGTTTCAGTGTTTTTCTTCTTGCGTCATTCCAATTAAATTGACATAAAACAAATACTGTTTCTCAAAAATCCAGGGACACTGGAAAAAGGTGTTTGAAGATAATATTCTGTTAATTAAGGCAAAGCTAAAAAAGATCCAGCCCTTTCTCTGGGAATTGACTGGGCTATCTCTGCAGAAAGCTGCCTGAAAAGTCACAACTAATGCCAGAGCCTGTTGATATAAAGAAATTAACACAATTCCAAATCCCTGCTTGTCGAGAGCAACAGAATACATTGTGCTCTCAAAAAGACTCATCTGGATACCGCAGCATACAATTTTTTTTTTCTTTTGAGATGGAGTTTCATTTTTGCTCCCCAGGCTGGAGTGCAATGGCACAATCTCGGCTCATTACAACCTCTACTTCCCAGATTCAAGCGATTCTCCTGCCTCAGCCTCCCAAGTAGCTAGGATTACAGGCACGTATCATCACACCCAGCTAATTTTGTATTTTTAGTAGAGATGGGGTTTTACCATTTTGGTCAGGTTGGTCTAGAACTCCTGAAGCATACAGTTTTTATCCTTTCCTTGTTGTCAAGAACTTTCACCTTTTCACTTAAAGGAAGTGATGGCAGTGGCAGCCATTTGGAGTGGCCCCTGCAAACATGCCAGCCACAGCAAGAGAGGTACAGCTGGTGTTGCATACTCCACCCAGTGGGATCTAGGAACTGGTGGGAGGCCCCCACCCCTCCGCCACTTGGTGGGAAGGGAGCCCTGTGCTCCCAGGCACAGCTGCATCCATCCAGTTGTGACTCCTAACCCAGGCATCCCTATGGTCCTGGGGGCCCAGGAAACTGCTCCCCGCAGCAGGATTGGAAGTGACTGCTTCAACTCCCTGGACTCTCCCAGCTCCCAGTACCTACTCTGATTTTGGAGCAATGTTGTGGCTGAGCCCCGGTGCTGTCAACATCCAGCTGCATGTGTGTATACTCAGGGTGGCGCTGACATGCCAGGCCCATGCTGCCTCAGCCCCCTCAGGACTTTGGGCACCGATGAACATGATATTGCAGGATGAGCCACCGACAAAACCCCTTAGTCACCGGAGTGAGGAAGGAAGAGACTTTATTCAGCCATGAAGCATTGGCAGACTTGCATTCCAAAAACTGAGTTCCCCGAAGACCAGTTCCTTTCCTTTGTTAAGGGCTTACAACTTTAAAGGGGAAATGGAAGTGAAACTGTGTCGTTGCCCATTGGCTGGACAGCTGACCTCACAGTCTGTGGCTTTCATTGATTTGCTAATTTATATTTGGCCTGCTCGGTAAGGGAAGGAGGGAAGGGTTACAGTATAGCAGGACAAACCATAAACAAAGTCACTTAGACTCAGAGTGAGGTAGGAAGAGACCTTTAATTGGCTGTGGAGCCTCGGCAGACTTAGTCCCAAGTACCAAGCTCCCTAAAGAGCAGTTCCTTTCCCTTTTTATGGGCTAACAACTTTGCGAGGGAAGCAGGTGAAACTATGTCATTGCCCATTGGTTAGGCATCTGACCTCACAGTCTTTGGCTTCATTGATTTGCCAGTTCATATGCAGCACGCGGGGGGATGGTCAGAAGCGGGGGCTTACAGAGACTGGCAAAGGCAGTAAGCCATTAGTTGGCAGAGGCATTTCCAGAAGGGGTCTGGGTTGTGTAAATGTGGAGGACGTTATCCAGTATTGGGCTCTGACCAGTAGGGAGAATAGTCTTCGCAACATTTTCAAGGTTTATAGATAGCAGAGGCACTGGGAACTGAAAAGGGAGTTATCTTCCCAGGCCCTACGCCTCATTATGGCCTGATCAGTGGCATCAACAAGTTGCCTGACTGCTGATTTCAACTTCTTGGTATTTTATCTCTCTTTCCCTCCCTTCCATCAGGAGGGTGCAGTGCTGGGAAATGGGGGCTCTTCTCTCAGTGGAGGGAGACAAAGGGGCTGAGGGCCACACAGCATGGACCTGCAGGCCTCCTTGGGAAGAACAGCCTGGGTGCCATGGACAACATGTTGATGGTGGAAGGCAGAAAGGTTCCTGGGCTGAAAGGGCAGATCCTGGTGAAGCCCCACCTTCAAGCCAGGGACAGCTGAACACCTGGAGGCTAGGCTTCCAGTTCTGGCTGGAGTCTGCCTTGGAGAGTGAGAACTTATGGTGCTTTTTCTGGGCCTGCCCATGGCCACCCATGGACCAATCAGCACGTACTTCCTCCCTTCTGAGCCCATAAAAACCCCAGACTCAGCCAGACTCAGACAGATGTCAGGACTACCAGCAGCAGGAAGGAACTACCCACTTCTAGTCTCCTCCATGGACAACCTGTCTGGGGAAAGGGGCTACCCACTTCAGGTCTCCTGAGAGCTGTTTTGTCACTCAATGAAGGTCCTCTGTGCCTATCTCACCCTCCAGTTGTGTGCATACCTCATTCTTCCTATACATGGGACAAAAACTTGGGACCTGCTGAATGGCAGGACTGAAAGAGCTCTAACACAAACAGGGCTGAAACACTACCCCTGCCCCTCTCACACTGTGTGCAACAGGAGAGAAGAGTTGTGGCTCTTCATGGAACCCAGACCTAGGGGATCCCCAAGCCACAGCTATAACACCTTTTGGGGGGGTTCCCTGGTTTCTGGTGTCTCCAAGCTTTTGGGTGCCACTGCATTCCCCCTGTCCCAGATGCTTGTGTCTGCAGCAGAAGCCTCTTACAGTACGTCTGGTCCAGTGACAGCCTCACATGGAGCCAGCGCCTGAGCCAATGACTAGGGCTGCCTGTCCTGCCACAGTAGCCAGTGTGCCTGGCTGTGTGCAATGGCTGAAACTTGTGTGTGCTCACTCACACACTCCTTGCTGCTCTGCACCTGGCTCACCCTTGGTAAGTGTGTGTTCCAGGACTGTTACACAGACTGAGTGCAGCCTGCCAAGCCGAGTGGGCAGCAGGGGCCAGCAGGCACAAGCAATATTTAGGCAGAAGGGGCTGCCAGCCACAGAGGTTTCTGGCTTGCAAAGTGACATTCTAAGGCCTGTAACATAAGTGTTTGAGTGCTTCTCTTTGCCATATTCAAATTGCCAGTAACACTACTTTTGTGCTTTCAGGAATATCACTGACTGAAATAAAATAAGAGTTTCATTTAAAAGGAAGAACAGTAGAGGAAATATTGAGAAGTCAATCAGCCATGCCTGCCACACCTATGATGGTCTCATGCAGATAAGCTAAAATTAAGTAAAATAAGGTTTACTCTACACAAGTCCTTAATCCCATGACAGTCGAACAGATAATTGAGACAGCTGCTAAGTGACTAATGAGTGAGGAACAGAGACAGGATGGATAGGCTACACAAAGGTATGATTCACATCCTGGGCAGGAAAGAGCCAGGAGGCATGAAGTTTCATCATGTTATTCAGAACAGCACACAATTTAAAATTTATGAATTGTTTATTTCTGTCCTTTTCTGTTTAATAGTCTCAGAGCACTGTTGATTATGAGTAACTGAAACTTTGGAAAGTAAAACCACAGATAAGGTGAGACTACTATATATTTAAGCTCAGTAACATGACACTATGTGATACGTATATATAATATAGTCACTTTAGTGGCACAATTTAGCATATCTACATCTCACACAGTTGCCTATTTTCTCCCTTGTGACAAAAGGAACTATCATCTGCTTATTTAGCAAAGATCCTGAAACAATACACTATAAACTGTACACCATTAGTTTTCTACCTGTTTATCCTACATATTTGCTGCTTTGTATCCTTGAAGCTACATCACTCCAATTCACCCCCTCCTATCCTCACGCCGATCACAACCACTTTATTTTCCACCTCTATATCATTTCACTTTTTTAAAAACAGAGTTCACATATAAGTGAAATCATATAATATTTTTCTTTTTTTTTTTTTGTCTAGCTTACTTCATTTAGCACAATGAAAATTCTATTTGTATCAGTATCTTTAGAAAGCATCTCATCTAAGAAGTCTTCTCTTGCTTCCTTCTTGGGGAGCCCCGTTATCTTTTCTCTGTGCTTTCTAGTGGTACCATGACTCTCCTCTCAGCCAGCATCATGTTGCAGGGCAAACACCTGTCTGTTTCCTCTCACTAGATGGTAAGACACTTGAAGGAAGGGATTGCATCTATTTTTGTACCTTCAGAACCATGACTATTGTACCTCAATAAGCATTTGCTCAATGAGTAAATGCATATATGAATAAATTACTATTATTTGCTTCATGGCCTGGATTCCTCCATAGCAGAAGTTTGTCTGCATGAGACCATCATAGGTATGACAGGTATGACTGGTTGACTTCCCAATATCTCTTCTATTCTTCTTCGCTTTTGATTATATTTCAGTCAGTGATATTTCCATCTAAAATATTACATTTTCTATTTTTTTTTTGAAGCCTAGAAAGTTCATATGACATAGTGCTTACCAATGAATATAAGCAAATATGTGTTGGAAATTTTCGGAAACGTTTTGCTTTTTCAGTGCAAGCATTACCAGTTCTCGTTTCTTCCCTCTTTTTTTCTGCTGACATGAGCCAAGGAAAGGAGAAGTCTTTCTGCAAGATGAGGGAGAAATCCATGTGTTAAGGTGCAGGAAGGCAGAAGGAGCCTGGTTCTTTGAGTAGCCAGGATTACCTACCCATACGTGATTGAAAGTCATCCTCCATTTGAACAATCTATTATAATAGGGATTCTTTTATATAAAGTCTAATAAAATTCATAACTGATAGTGCTTAAAAGATTGCTTGAACTAATTGCTTTGGATAGAACAAATGAATAGGTATATAACTATGATAATGAAGATGAAATTTTCTGCTTTGGTCTCCAAACTTAATGCCTACAGGATTCAGGCTCTATTTCTAGGTAAAAATGATGATGTTGTCCTGTACCTTGCTGGGATTCAGTGATCCTTTGTGTTAAGTTCTATAATGCAGAAATGCCAGATTCTTCTATAATAATATTCTTTCCAAGACTGTGTCTTTTAAGCACGCACAAATTCATGCTCAATCCCAGTTCTGATGTGAGATATGGATAATATGTGTAGAAGAAGGCAACATGGTACTAAAAATGAAAAGTTTTCTATTTCAGCCTCTTTTGCCACCTGATGGTCAAGTTATATAATTTTTTAATGAGTTTAAAATCACGGCAGGGAAGCTGCAACCACCTGTCACTGATTTTCTACTGCAATTGTGACCAAAGCCTGAAATTAAAACTCTTTTGACTGTTTCCCCATTTACCCTTCCAAGTGCAGCCTACTGAGACTCATGGAATTAGCATCTTAAAGAAACCCACACATCTCTTCACACTCCTCAAAACCACTGCCAGCCACCCCTGCTTTCTCACAATTGTTCTCCAGGACTGCCTGTCTATAGCTGTCACCATTATTCATGCAACGCCCCCACTGAGCAGAGATGGAGAGAGAGATTGAGTTTGCTCACCAGTAAGTTGAGCTGTAAACTCAGGAAACTCAGGAGCTTCACAAAGATGGAGAGCCTGGAGCTTTGACGGGCTGTGCTTCTGAAGAGATATGGAGTAAACTGCATTTTCTTTGTTCATCATTTAGTGAAAGAAAGAAACACCCTTTGTGAAGTTGTCTCCACAGAGGTAGTAGCGTCTATGGCCACTTTTCCTTGGGGACATTTAGAAACAAGGCCTCTTCCCCATCACTGTGTGGAGAGTTTATGCTTTTGATCACAAGGCATATGTAGGCGATAAACTCTCAATGGTAAATGTCTCAAAAATTAAATCTGTAGACGAGATGGTTGTCAGAGCTACTGACACTTAAGATCTAGGCAAAACATAGGACACACAATTTCATGGCCTTTGTGAGTCCACAGCTCTCCCACAAGATTTCTGTGAATTTCCATGTGGACTTCAGCTTCCTTGATTTCCCCTGCTTTGGAGGGCTGGTAATTTTTTCTTTTGTCTTGGATTCTGATCCAGAACAAAGCTAGGTCCTTCAATGATTTACCCATC
Source organism: Cheracebus regulus (assembly GCA_963574635.1). Taxonomy (NCBI): domain Eukaryota; kingdom Metazoa; phylum Chordata; class Mammalia; order Primates; family Pitheciidae; genus Cheracebus; species Cheracebus regulus. The sequence goes on along the minus strand of CAUYQU010009189.1, from coordinate 19,771 downwards.
AATGCCTCAACTGCACACTTAATTCACTCATTGTTACATCAGTGAAGACTTAGGGGTCATGAACAAAATATTACACATGGAAATATAGTAATCAACATGTTAGTCTTTATAAGACACTTTTCCTCCTGGAGGACTTTTTAGCATCCTGCAACTCAGTATTCAGGCCCAGTCTTCTCTTCCTTGCTAATTTCCCATTTTTCTTCTCTAGTCAGTATCCTTCTTTGTTCTAGACTCACCACCAGATGCCAATCAGGGAATATTCTCGGGTGAGAACATTTCAGCTGTGCATCACCAGATCCTTGAAACCATACAGACCCCCAAATCCTTGACTGCTGTGTGTGTATGTGCATCTGTGTGTTGTTGGATGTGTCAGTAAGGCTCTCTGTTCTGAATAGACTGTGAGTTTTAGAAATTATGAACACAAGGTACTAGATACTCTAACATGCTATAACCAAACCACATTTTCGAGATTTACTTTTACCTCTTAAATGACATCAGAATCTATTATCAGACCAAAGGTTTTATACTACACCAACCACTGGCCATCTTTCTGAAGATTGAATGTTTGTACAGCACCCCACTGCAGCATAAAATGGAGATACAAAGGATTTGAAGTCATGACTTACTTAAGTAGCATGGATTATTGGAACTTAAGTCATATTTCTATATCTTATACTGGTGTACAAATAGTTTGCTTTAAGAAAACCCCTGCCCCAACTCCATAAGCTTACACCACTGAGGCAGCTGATACTCAATGTATATAATATGTTTTCTCTTTTCAAGAATATTTGATGCTTTTTTCTATACATTAAATATTACAATATGTTATATGAATATTTAATAATATAGCCTTATTTCCAGTAATATAAAATAATTTTAGCACTAGTCTGTGTCAGGCATTTTCCTAAGCACTCACAGAAATTTATTCATCTAATTTCACAATTCAATGAAATAGATATTCTCATCATGCCCATGTTTCAGACAAAGAATCTAGGGCCCAGAGACATTAGATTAATAATCAAAAGTCATCAAACTAAAACATACACAACTGAGATTTAAAAATGTAGATCTGAGTGAATCTGGAGTCTACTTCTAACATTCCTAAAATGCAGTTTTCATCAAATTTTCATTAACACAGCTATTGCATAAACATGGCCCAGTGAATTAGTAAATGGGGTTAATATGTGGATTATAGGGTCAAACAAAGCTAGGGAGTATCTTTCCAAGAAGCACATCTATTTCTATAAACCCTTGAGAACATTTGAGTTCTCATAGAACAGATGAGTTCCTAATCCAAAGTGGTGAAGAAATAACAGGTGATCAATACTTACATGCTTGTTGATTAGACCCAATCTTTAGCAATACCCTACTCCCCAATTTCACCATCAACCACGCTACTTTTGTGGGGAAGATGTTAATATATAAAGGTCCATCTGTTCACTTGAGAATAAAGGGCCACTGTGCTCCTAAACCAATGTGCGTTGCTTTTACAACTTTGAATACAACATCAGAGGTTAGGGCCGATATTTCCCCCAGTCTTTCTGGCATTGCTAGTTGAAGAGAGAACCTAAAATGGAGTGTAATAAACTTTATCACCCATCTGCATCTCAAATGCAATATACATTAACAAGGAAATGCACATGGATTTCCAAGTGTGACCGTATTTGATAGTGCGGCTCTCTGGGAGGGAAACTGTCTCAACCACCAATGGACGATATTTAAAAACTAATAGGTATGTTTTACTGTGACAGACTCTCATTTCCCAAAGTCTCCACCCCACATGGACCCTATTCTGCTGCATCAGTTGGTTGAACATTCTCCCCTTTTTGTGTTCTCTTTGGAGCATGGACATTGGGTGTGAGTGTGTTTTATAGATAAAAAAATATTCAGTGCTCCATTAATGAGATAATGTATTTATTTATTATGACAATAAACACAGCTGCAAAATGGACCATAAAGAAATAGATGACTTGCAGATTTCTGTGCCTAACGTGTCAACTGTAATTACAAAATAAATTAAATGATCCATCTGTTTCCCATCACTACTCCTTTATTTCTGTCAGTATCCATGGTTTTAAACACCCAGTCAGAATTTTTTATACTAATTACTCACTAAAAAATTCCATGTAGAATTTGAATGACTTTGTAATGCAGTTTTGCCATCCCTAACATACTGTGCCTCTTTCTAATACATTCAAATCCAATGACTATGATGAACTCTTTCTTCTTATTAATAGTTTTCACTTAATCATGCCAATACTATTGCATTTTTGCTTTATTAGTGTCTTACAGGCATTGCTAAAATAATATATCATATCATAGGTTTAACAGTAATCTAATCTATTACCTTGGTGGTATTTGCCATTAAAGAAAAAGAAAGTAAACAAATGAAATAAAAACAAAATGAGCAAGTGAACAAAAAAATCTATTTCATGCGGATTATAACACAAGATTCAATCTGCCTTCTAATAGTATTCAGAGGTGAGGGTTAAAATAGCCAACAGCAACTGGAACTAATTAAATATAATTGTACCATTTTTAAAAAACTTCATTGTTATAATTATCTCACTGAGAAACCACACATCAGAGCTGGCGGAAGCAGCAATAACTTCTTTGCTTCTCAAATGCTTTCATGTTCATGCTTCTCTGCTCTGGAACTTTTGTTTGTTTTCTTCAACCCCCAGAGACATCCCTACCACAGCTCTATTAAAATATTTGCAGCATTTGCCATGAGGTCTGTGGAAAAGATACAAATATAAAGCTTTCTTTGAAAATGTATTTACTGGTATCTTTTTTTTTTTTTTGGACAAATGAAGTCCTTATAAAGTGTTAAAGAAAAAGAAATAGAAAATACAGAAGATCAAAAAGAAAAAAGTAGAAATCATACAGACACTCACCTAGCAAATACAACTACTACTCACAATTTGTTGTCTATTCTCTTTTTTTCCTGTCTTTTCTTTTCTAACAGCATTTATCTATTTATTTGTACAGAAATTTTTAAAACAAAGTTGAGATACCGAGGCTGTTTTCTAATATTTTTCTCAGTTAATAAGATAGTCCATCTTTTCATGTCTATACTGATTCACAACATCATTTTAATGACCACATAGATACAAGTTATGTTGCCAGCTTCCTATTGCTATATACTTAGGCTATGTGAGTATTGCCAGTATTTGGTTCAATTTGTTTCTGATTACTCTCCTGAAGTTTAGTAAAATGACTGCTATTATACTTCCCTGTAAAATGAAGATGCTTTGACCCACATGTTAGAGATTCTGTGGCTTAGTAACATGAATTCTTCCCACTCCTGCAAGTTACTTTTTTAAAATAATGGGAAAGATTAAAAGCAAAGATATTGTTAAGAGTTTGGGGTCAAATTCTTTGTTCATGTTTCCTGCCTCTGCATTTCCCATTGTCATACAAGCCAACTTCCCTGCCAGGACAGGGTCTTGAGACTTCTATGACAGCATTCACTGTGGTGCATATAGGGGTGCAGGAAGTTAAGCTCCTTTCCATATACCATATACCATATACCACTGTGCCTCTTCCTCTCCGTAGCTGACTCTTCAAACAATGTCAAGTTCAACCACAAGCCTTTTATACTTCCTGTAATAAAATGGCTTGGGAGGAAAAAAAAGCCTTGTAACAGAGTTTAGCTTCATTTCTGAGGATATAACAGAGGTTATATTTTTGAGACATTTTTTTTCTAATTTCTTTCTCTTTCTTCCCTCTCTCTCTCTTCCCAACCCCCTGTGTGTGTCTTTTTATATCTCAGCATAGAGCTTGCCAAGATACAAATGCTAGACAAGACAGTAGATTAGATTATTTTCTGCAGTAGTTAATAACCTTCTATGCAGAGGGTCAAGGAGGCACATGCACTCTTTGCTTGCCAAATAAGCCTGATCGATAATATCCATTCTTTTTGCTTGATAATATGTTTCTTCATTTTTAAACAAATATTTTCCTTCTTTTCCTGGTCTTACTTTCTCATTTTTCTAGTTTATTTATTTACGAATAGACTAATTGCTTTCAGGTCCTTGCCTTTGGACCTGTTTCTGAGGAACCCAATCTAAGAAGACTCCTTGAGTCACTCTGCTCATTACTCTCCACCACTGCAGAGTGAAACCCATGCTTCTTAGCTCTTATAGCTGAGATCTGTGACCTGCATCATTTCTCATGTTTGTGCCCACCTCACTGGACAGTGCACCCATTACTTTAAAAGTAAGATTGAGTCCCTCTTGTTCCCATGCCCTCCCTGTATTACCAACCTTGCTTTTATAGTTTTTTCTATTACTCCAGCTTGGTATGTCTTGTAAGAGAGCTTTCCTCTCATAAGTCATGTGATTTGGGCCAAGTAACTTAACTTTATTTTGGTCTCCTTATAGCCATTTGTTATAATAGGAAAATAGCAGTCATTATCTTATAACACATTTGTGACAGGTAAAAGAATTCATAGAGCACATATCAAAGGTGTCCTGCCTCTTAGGAAGTACTCAGAACATGTCAGCTCCCATTACCCCAGCCCCCAACCATCCTATCCTTTCAATTCTACTTTAACTTCACCATCTCCTTCAGTAAACCTTCCTTGTACCCTCAACTGGATATGAACATTCTCTCTCCTGACCTCACATTTTCTTGGTATTTCTCCCTTGGCATTTATTTTTACAAAGCACTTTCATTAAACATATTTCATTCACTAACTAGACTATATAAGGCTAAAGAAGCTATCTCTTTCTTTTTATTAGGGTTGGTTGAATAACACCTCTCTCCATAAAAATATGTCTACTTTATTTATTTATTTATTTTTGCTTTAAGTTTTGGGATACATGTGCAGAACATGCAGATTTATTACATAGGTATATGTGTGATTTGCTGCACGTATCAACGGCTCGCCTAGGGTCTAATCTCCACATACAGTAGCTATTTGTCATGATGTTCTCCCTCCTCTCATCATCCCCATCACCCACTGCTGACAGGCCTTGGTGTGTGTTGTTCCGCTCCCTGTGTTCATGTATTTGCATCGTTCAACACTCACTTACGAGTGAGAACATGCAGTGTTTGGTTTTCTAGTCCTGTGTTAGTTTGCTGAAGATAATTTCAACTTCATCCATGTCCCTGCAAAGGACATGATCTCATACCTTTTTGTGGCTGCACAGTATTCCATGGTGTATATGTACTACACTTTTTAAATCCAGTCTACCAATGATGGACATTTGGGTTAGTTTCATGTCTTTGCAATTGTGAATAGTGCTGTAATAAACATACATGTGCATGTATCTTTATTATAGAATTATTTCTATTACTTTGGGTATATACTCAGTAATGGGATTACTGGGTCAAATGATATTTCTGGTTCTAGATCCTTGAGGAATTGCCACACTGTCTTCCACAATGGTTGGACTAATTTGCATTCCCAGCAACAATGTAAAAGTGGTCATTTTTCTTTACAGCCTCACCAGCATCTGCTGTTTCTTGACTTTTTAATAATCGCTATTCTGACTGGACTGAGATGATATCTCATTGTGGTTTTGATTTGCATTTCTCTAATGATCAAAGATGTTGAGCTTTTAAAAATATATTTGTTGAATGCATAAATGTCTTCTTTTGAGAAGTGTCTGTTCATATCCTTTCCTAGCTTTTCAATGGCGTTATTTGTATTATTTATTGTAAATTTGTTTAAGTTCCTTATAAATTCTGAAAATCAGACCTTTGTCAGATGAGTAGATTGCAAAAATCTTCTCCCATTCTGTAGGTTGCCTGCTTATTCTGATGATAATTTCTTTTGCTGTACAGAAGCTCTTTAGTTTAATTAGATCTCATTTGTCCATTTTGGCTTTGTTGCAATTGCTTTTGGTGTCTTTGTCATGAAGCCTTTGCCCATGCCTATGTCCTGAACGATAATGCCTAGGCTTTCTTCAAACATTTTTATGTTTTTGGGTTTTATATTTAAGTAAAAGATGTTTACTTTTGAATTCCCAGATACCATGTTAGTTACCATATATGAAAAAAATATAGATTTTGCAGATACTATGAAATTAAAGTTCTTGATATGGGAAGACCATTCTGCATTATCCAGTTAGATCTGATGTAATTATAAGCATCTTTGTAAACAGGTGTCAGGAGATCAGAGTAAGTTGTAGGAGACCAATGACAGAAACATGACATTGGAGAAATGTAGCCATAAACCAAGGAATGCCAGCAGACTCTTGAAGTAAAAAGGTAAGAAGTACTGTCTCCCCGAATCCCCCAAAATAAACAGATCTTGCTGAAATCTTGACTTTTTACTGGTAAAACTCAAGTCACACTTCTAATCTTCAGAAGTATAAACAAAAATACTTTTTCTTATTTTAAGCCACTAAGTTTATGATAATTTATTATAGCAATGACAAGAAACTAATATACCACTGATATGGTTTGACTCTATGTCCCCACTCAAATCTCATCTTGAATTATAATTCCCACATGTTGGGAAGAGACCTCGTGGGAGGCGATTTGATCATAGAGGCAGTTCCCCCATGCTTTTCTCATAATAGCGAGTGAGTTCTTATGAGATCTGGGAGCTTTATAAGGGATTCCTCCCTCTTTGCTCTGCACTTCTCTCTCCTGTTGCCTTGTCAAGAAGGATGTGTTTGCTTCCCCTTCCTCCATGACTGTAGGTTTCCTCAGGCCTCCCCAGCCATGTGGAACTATGGGTCAATTAAACCTGTTTCCTTTATAAATTAGTTAGTCTCAGGCATTTCTTTATAGCAATGTGAAAACTGACTAATACAACCACACAATAGAATTCTTTGACTACTGTAGTTTTTAAATAAATATTTGATGAGTAAATTAATTGCAAACATATCAAAAGCAATGAAAAGATAGAGTTCATTAAGTAATATCATTTGAAAAGATCTTAATAAAGAAAAAAAAGAGAAAATACTAATTTCATAGCTATATTACTCTTCCAGGAAATAAAAACTTCAGTCTCATCTACCCATCTCTATTAGAGATCAGGGTGAATTCTACGGTGGTTTACCATTCTAAAATAGGAAAAGATAAATCATGACAAAATGGAAGACAGTGATAATTTTTTTGCTTTGTTTTAATGGCACCATAAATCCCTAGGCAAATATATCGATTGAATTCTATGCTATGTTTATGAAACACATCTCATTTTCAGGGAGCTAAAACCTGCATAAAGAAATATTACTGTCACCCAGGCACATGGCTCTTCCAATTCCCTTCTCTGCTTCTAGATTTAAAAATCTGTTCATGGTACACACACACACACACACACACACACACACACACACACACAATTAATCACCATGTTAAGAGAGTGACATGGAAGAGCTTCTGCCTCATAATTGCAGAGCTCATCCTCATTGAAGAGCTTATCCTCATTCATCTACACAGGAACCCAGCACTCTAAGTGCAAGACACTGCCAATTTCTGAGACTAGGCCTGATAGCATTGTAAAGTAAAAATTAGGACAATGTTTCCATCACAGAAATGGAGTAAACCATTTGTTTTTTGTTTGCTCCTACATTTATCCTTCTCATTCTATGTTTCTTGGGATTTGCTTTCCCTGGCATCACACAATCAGTCCGTCGATTTGTATATATCAAGTGACTGACTGAATGCCTACTAGCTACTTCTTACCCAGCACTGCTCATACAAGAAATAGAAAAATCTGCCATGATGTGCATTAAGACCCTGGACAGTTCAGTTCTCAAGCTTATGGTAAGAATGAAAATACGTTAAAGATGGAAACTATGTCTTGAATGCTGTTTTATTGCTCAAATAATATCTAAAGACTTCAACATTTTCTTTCCTAAGTATTAATGTTGATAAGATGCTGTCCAGATGACCAGTGTTCTCCATTGGCTCAGGCCAAATTCATGAGTCACACTGTTTCAATGTTTTAGGCAAAGTTCTTCTTTCTCACTAAATGTAAACATTTATTGGGAAAATCTCTGGGCTGAGAGTCAAGAAACCCATATTAGAAAGGCTATTGTCAAAAAGATAAAAGATAACAAGTGTTGGCAAGGATGTGGAGAAAAGATAACCCTTGTACCCTGTTGATAGGAATGAAAATTAGTATAGCCATTATGGAAAATGGTATGGAGGTTTCTAAAAAACGAAAATAGAATTAGAATTATCATATGATCTAGCAATCTCACTTCTGGGTCTATATGCCAAAAAATTGAAATCAGCTTGTCAGAGCAATAACTGCACTTCTGTGTTCATTATAGCATTATTAATGGTAGGCAACAAAATGGAATAAACTGAAGTGTCTATCAACAGATAAATGGATAAAAAATTCTTATGTACACAATAGAATACCGCTTGCCTTTAGAAAGTAGAAAATATTGTCATTTGCAACAACATGGATGAAGTTGAAGGACATTATATGAAGTGAAAAGAAATCAGGCACACAAAGACAAATATTGAATAATCTCACTTATGTGTAGAACCTGAAAACATAAAAGCAGAGAATAGAATGTTGGTTACTGGAGGCTTGGGTTTGAGGGGAAGTGAGGAGGTGGAATAGGGAATGGAGGAAAATTTCAGTTAGACATGAGCAGTAAGTTCTCAAAATCTATTGCACAGTATGATGGTGACTATTATTATTAGCCATAGTTAATAATAATGTATATTTCAAAATGGCTAAAAAAGATTCTAAGTATTCTCACTACAAGAAAATGATAAGTATAAGAGGTAATGGATATGTTAAGTTAGCTTGATATAATTGTGCCACTATGTGTATGTGTATCAAAACATCACATTGTACCCCATAAATACAATTACTATTTTTCAATTACAAATAAAAATTTAAAAGTAAAAAAATCCACCTTTTTTCACTAACTCTGTAGTTATTCATAAGGATGCTTTGGGCTACTAAGAGGAGAAAATCCAATGTCAACTGGCTTAAACAATGAACACCTTTATCATGTGAAGAGTTTGCCAGTTCAAGGATCATGAACAGAAGCTTAGGAGCAGCATCCCAGCTTGTGTTCCTTCCTTCTATGCTTTTCCAGCCTCATTGTGTTTGTCTTATGCATCAAGCTAGCCTCCCTCATGCTCAGAAATTATTTACTATAGTTCCAAGTGTCATACTCATACGACAACATCTCACCAAGGTGTAGGACTGTCTCCTCTCATGTGTTTCTTTTTAAGAGCAAAGGCATTTTACCAGACACCCCACCAGAAGATCTATCCTCACACTCCTTTGTCCAGTCACATGGGTAGCCTAAAACTAATCACAAGAGGAAAGGAAAAAGGGAAAGAAAAGAAAATATAAAATAAAATAAAACAAATGGCTTCTTTAAGTTAATCTAAGCAAATATGCATTCCCTAAGTCACATGTGAGTGAATTAACACCTAGGACTGGCTTTCAGGTAGGTATATAACAGTGTTTATTATACTACACCTTGGATTAGTTATATAAATATATATATGGCTCTTAGGTAAATCAAAAATATATATATATATTGGAAGCATAATTCCTGTCTTTTAGCACAGTGTCACTGAGGGAATCTAAGTGAACTGGTATTTCCAATGTATCTGCTAATTGTGAGCCACTGAGATAGATCTGTAAAGTCTTCAAAGATGACTGAAAGAAAGGTTCTGCCATAAAGAGTTTTATATACCCTTCTGGAGAATCTCAGATAAATGGAAGAATGGCTATAAAACAAGCACATTATATAAAGCCACAGAAGAAAGTTAAAGATTTTATTTGGCCTAAGTTGAGGAAAGCATCTAATTTAGGTAAGAGAAGACTGAAGGAGAGTCAAGATGGGCTTCACAGATGAAGTGGCATTTTAGACAGACCTGGAAGGTTTGGTCAAATTCAACAGATGGAGATGATGAGGCCTAGCTCCTCAAAGGGAGGAAGGGCATGAGGGAGATGCATATTTGTCTCTGCCTCTTGCCTTCTGGTCATTTTTTCTGAGTAAGAATATCCCACTTGTTATCTGTAGAGGCATCTGCCCCTCCCCCACCCCGTGCTTTTTCAATCTGGATGACGTCATACACACCCTAGCCCCAGGAGTGTGTATAATCATAGGAACATAATTTAGGCACATCATTCTATTTTCCTGTCCATAATGGTTGGTTCAGGTCCAATCAGAGCTAACATCGAGACTCTTGTTTGAATTACTGAGAAAATAGACATCTTTGCCACTTGATTTGAACAGGGGAGTATGTAGGCCCAAAGAATCTACAGACATTTTGCCATCACTCGGATCTGAGACTGAGTCATCATGGAGTTAGAAGGTGGAGATGCTGAGGCCTGGCAACATCATATGAGCCCTCAGTGTAAACACATGAACTGAACCAGCATTAGTCTCTTCCATTACTTGGGTCAGTAAATTTATTCTGCCAGCCAAGATTTGTTTTGCTTTCCATAGCTGAAAGTCAGACAATATATTGTGACTCAATGGCTCCTCTTATTTAGTTGGGATGACTAGAGAAAGCTTGCCTATTGCTGAGAAGTTTAGTATTAACCAACTACTAAATCCATAAGAGAGGACAGAAGTTGAAAGAACAGGTAGGCCCTACCAGCAATATAAACACAGTTTTTCTTGGATGGGCACCCTTCCTTAGAAGATAATATTTGTGGTCTAATGAAGAAAGTTACTGGAATGTATGTGTTGGTAGCAGGTACTTTTTGGTAAAGCAAGCTAACTGTTGCCAACAGAACTAAGAGCTCTGAATAAAAATGTCCCAGTGAAACACTTTAAAAATAACTTTCTTGTGTTAAATAACTTTATGAATCAGTGCATATACTAATCTCCTTCTTGAAAATCCATAATGAGCACATATACTTTAAATATAATGAGAAATCTTGCTATATATACTTTAATTAACTTAAATAGAACCTGGAAAAGATTAATGCTAGAAGCCTTTTAATAAGTAATAAATAATAATATTCTGAGGAATTAGTACACAGGATAAATTCTTGCAAGATCAAATCTACACATATTGTACAGAGTAAAGACTCAGATATAAAAACAATGCATCTGTGGTTGATTGTAAGAAATGGTTTTATTTCAACTGGGGTTACCATGTTGTAACCGAGTGAGTTAGAAGGAAAGTGCCACTCTGAGATCCAATTGAGAGTCCTTTATTGCCAGAGACCGAGAGGCAGCTAACACTCAAAATTCTCTCAGCCTGGAGGAAGGAGCTTGATTTCTTTTTATACCTTGGTTTAGGTAGGGGAGGGGGAGCCTAACTGAAGCGAAATTTTACAGAAGCAGAATGAGCAGGTTAGAGGGGCGTGGTTGCAGGCCAGGGTATTTCCAAACCATCACCAAGGGGGTCCATGGAGAGTTATTCACAATAGCAGACGTGCTTGCCAAGCAGAATGTAGTTACAAAGGTTATATGGTAGGATAAGCACAGAGTCAGAGTGACCCAGTTATGCACCCAAGGAAGATATGGCAGGGAGGGAGAGGCAAAAATGGAGTTTACAGCTAAGATGGAGTCAGTTAGGCTAGAGCAAGTTAGGCTATCACAGCCGGGGGTTGGGGGGGGGGCGGTGAGGTGCGAGAAACACCCATTAAGAAAAGTTGGGATATTGTTTGGCTCCCTATCCTACTACCTTAGCTTTCACAGAAGCAATGCCTATTAGAGGGGGACAGGATCTGAGCATCATCCATTTAATGTGAAATGAAAAAACAATAAACCAGGAAGGGTCAGTGATTTGCTCAAAGTCTCCAACTTGAGCCCTTAGCAGCACCAGAGATAGGAGTCTGACCTCCTGACTCTGGCTAAGGAGAATATCATGTAGCAATTTGTTGCCGAAAGCCTTGGAATTAGGCTGCTCATATTTCAAACCCAAGCTCTGTGATCTTAGATGTGTAATTTATTCTGTATAAGCCTCAGTCAATTCATTTGTACATTGAGGTTGATAATAATTGTACCTTGATAATAGGGTCATTGAGTGAAGTAAATGGCACAATAACTTGTGAAAGCACCTTTCCAAATACCTGTCTTATGCCAGGTACATCATCAGGCATTTTGCCCAATGACTGCCTTATATCAGGGCCCATGCTTAGAAACACTCTGATGGTGCTGTCTTTAAATTTTTTAATAATTTTGAGCAAAATATTCCACATATAAAATTTTTACCCCTTAAATTATTTAGCTGGTCCTGCTAGCATTATGTTTGTCACATAGTAGGTGTTCCTCAACTATTAGCATAGATCAGAGGATAGATTTTTAACATGCTCTAATTATCCTTTGGCAACATAAATAATTCTTTGAATGCTTATTATCTCCATCTTTTTTATGAGATTTAAGACCTCTTTAAAGGCTTTTGTAATTTATTACAATATTAGGAGTTTAGTGATTTAATCATCATTCCAATTACTTGTGGTGATTATATAAAGCTTTCCAATTATTGTGAGATTTAATGTTTAACAACCTACCATACCCCTAGGAGATGAGTTGAGAAAAAATCCGACTTCCCGTTACATAAAACCATCGTCTTGTGCAAGGGCAGAAAACTCTCACTTGGCATATAGAAGATGCATGGTCTGTTGAGAGGGTGGCTGGAATTTCTCTTTGATTATATGGTGACTCTTTGTTAGTCTGGCTATGAATATCTAGTGAGAATAGCCTCAAAGGTACCTATTCCATAATTTCTCAAAGTACATTTTGAAAAGTACATCCCATTTAAAACAAACCAAAAAAAAAAAAAAACAAAAAACAAAACAAAGCAAAAACAACAAATCAACAAATAAAACTAATCTAATAAAAGGTACTTACAATCAAATAATTTTGGGAAGATTTCCTTCTGCTATTTTTTACATAGAGACTTGCATTGCACATGAATATATAAAAGAATGTGCTATAGGCCACAACCACCTAATTTGGATTTAATACACAGTAAACATATTATTTGATTCTGGATTTTTTTCAATTAATACCTTTTAATATGAGAAACACACCCAGATAGTGGAGTAAGGACTGCCAGAAACCTGCTCCACCATAATAGCAATGAGAACATTTTCAAAATTTGTAAAAATGCACTTTTTCAGAACTCTGGATATTAACTTAAGGCTCACAAAACTTTCAGAAGCCCTTATTCAAGAAAAAAACTAAATCTCAGCAAGAACAATAAGTTTTGTAATGCCATAATTTGTCTTACTTCCAGGTTTGAGGTTATCTGGAAAACTAGTAGCCTCAGAACCATGTGATCTGTGAAGACCAGTAACCGGACATTCATACGAGGGTCAGAAATGAGTTTGATGAGCTCCTTTTACCCAAAAAATTGTCATCCCCAGAGAATTGTCACTGACATTTCTAAGAGCTCACTGGAAAAATACCATTCACAAAGTTTGTTTTATGTATCCTAAACCAGGGCTCAGGAGAAAAAGGTGGAAAGGGGGAGGGGATAAAAGGCTACAAATAGGGTGCATTGTATACTGCTTGTGTGATGGGTGCACCAAAATCTCACATATCACCACTAAAGAACTGACTCATGTAATCAAACAGCGCCTGTTCCCCAATAACCTATAGAAATAATAAAAAATATATGGTAAGAAAATTATAACAAAAATCTTTGTGACCTTGCATTGGCAATGATTTTTAGCTCCGACACCAAAATCAGAAGCAACAAAAGAAAATGTAAATTAAACTTCATCAGAATTTAAATCTTCTGTTCTTTAAAAGACAGCATTAAGAAAATGAAAAGACAAATCCAATGCAAGTCAAAATCACAATGAGATATCACTTCAAGCCCACAATGAAGGCTACAATTAAAAATATAATAAAAGTTTTGTTGAAGAGTGGGAGAAATTAGAACCCCTGTAAATTGCTGGAATGTAAGATAGTGCAGCTGTTTTGGAAAATAATTTAGTAGTTCCTCAAAATGTTAAACAGACTTACCCTGTGACTTGGGAATTTTGTTCGTATGTGTGTATACATATATATATATATATATATACATTTGTATATGTGTACAATTTTATTATATATATATATGTGTGTGTAGTCTACATATATGTATATAACACATGTACCTATATATTTTTTGTCTATATAAAATAACATCCACACAAATGTTCATAGCAGCATTATTCATAATGGCCATAATATGTAAACAATTCAGTAACTAAGAGTTGAGGAATGGATTAAAATGTGGCATATAATTAGAGGACTGATACTACCTGACTTCAAAACTTACAATAAAGCTGCAGTAATCAAGACAGTGTGGCATTGGTAAAGGGGTCAACAAATACATCAGTGGAACAGAGTAGAGAGCCCAGAAATAGACCCATACAGTCAATAGTTATGGGACAAAGGAGTAAAAGCATTTCAAGGGAAAAATATTAAACTTTTCAATGAGTAGTGCTGGAACAACTGGCGATCCGCACTCAAAAAGAATGAATCTAGGTACACACTTTCTACCTTTTGCACAAGTCAACTCAAAATAAATCATAAACCCAAATATAAAATAAGACGCTATTCAATGCTAGAAGATAACAAGAAAATACAGATGACCTTGAATTTGGTGACAACTTTTTAGATATAGTAACAAAAGCATGATCCATAGAAAAAAATGAGTAAGTTGGAAGCATAACGTGTGCTCTATGAAAGGCACTTTTAAGAGAGTGAAAAGATAAACCACAGACTAGGAGAAAATATTTGCAGAATGCATATCTGATAGAGGAATAATATCCAAAATAAAGAACCCTTAAAACTTCACAGTAAGAAAGAAAACAATGAAAATGAAAAACAGGCAAAAGATCTGAAACCATGTTTCTTACCAAAAAAGAAACATGTCAAATAAGCATATGAAAAGACGCTCAACATTATATATCATTAGAGAACTAATTGCAAATGAAAACAACGAAGTACAACTCCACACCTGTTATATCACCAAAAGCCAAGGCATGGACACCACCAAATGCTGGTGAGGATATGGAACAACAGGAGCTCTCATTCATTGCTAGTGGGAATGCATAATAGTATAGCCACTTTGAAAATTAATTTGGAAGTTTCTTACAAAATAAACATAATCCACATGATCTAACAATCTTCCTCTTGGTATTTACCCAAATGTGTTGAAAATTAATGTGGACATAAAAATTTGCATATGAATGTGTACAGCAGCTTTATTGATAAATATTAAGATCTGGAAACAACCGAGATATCCTTTAGTAGGTGAATTTATAAACACTTTGGTACATCTGTGCAATGGAATACTATTCAACAATAAAAGGCAAGCCACCAAGCCACAAAAAATCACAGAGTAATCAGACATGTATATTGGTAAGAGACAGAGGCCAATCTGAAAAGGTACATTCTGCATTAGTCCAACCATATATACTTCCAGAAAAGGCAAAACTATAGAGACAGTAAAAAGTTAAGTTGTTGCCAAGGATATGGATGGAGGAGGAAGAAATATATAGTTAGATGATAGGAGATTTTTAGAATAGATGAACTATTTTGTATGATACTGTAACACTAGATAGATATCTTTGTCAAAACACATAGATTATGTAACACAAAGAAAAAAAAATGTAAGCTATGGACTTTAGTTAACAATAATGTCAATATTGGTATTGTCAACAAGGTCAATATTGGCTCATCAAATGTAACAAATATACCACATTACTGTAAGATATTAATAACAGGAGAGACTGCAGAGGGAGGAAAAAGGTGCATGTGGAAACTCTACACTTTATGTTCAGTTTTTCTGTAAACCTTCAAATACTCAAAAAATAAAGTCCATTAATTATTTAAAAAGAGAAAAATGTGCTATCTTTATACTACAGAGTGATTCATCTACAAAATGAAATAACATAATGATGGATGCTGCAACATGGCTGAACATTGAAAACATTATGCTCAATGGAAAAAGTTAGTGACAAAAGACAAGATATTATATGATTCTATTTATTATATTAAATGTCCAGAATGGACAAACCAATAGATACAGAGTGTAGATTAATGGTTTTCAGGATCTGAAATAGGGAAAAATAGAGAGAGACTGCTAGTAGATTTATTTGGAGGATGATAAAATGTTATAAAAATTTTTGGAATAACAATTGAAAACTCTGTGAATATACTAAAAACATTAAATTGTACATTTAAAGAGGGTAATGATATCTAAATTATATCTTATAGGGCTGTTGTTAAAAAAAAACCCCTAAAACAATATTGACCTAACACAGTACAATTTAATAACTGGAACATCAGTGTAATTTTATTGCAAGTTAACTAATTTTGGGGAAAGAAAGGATTTTGTGCTTAGATGACTAATCTTTTACAGATGCAGCAGCACCAATCAATAAAAACACATTCAACTTAGAAAATATTGTTGTTTTCATTGGTGGATAAATTTGTTAAATGTATTCAAAAATAAAATGTTAATATGTCATTGAAGATTTAGAAAATACAAACTACAAATCATATTATCATAATACTTGGGAAATGTTCATTTGTATTAATAATATGGATTCAAATCTTTATGTGAAACAAGTGCATCTATACTTGATTATGGCACATAGTTTTTTATTCTAATGGGATCTGAGACTGGAGAAACCATAGTCTACAACAGTGCTGTCCAAAAGAATTTTCTAAGATGATGGAAATCTTCTCCTTCTGCATTATCTAAATTGGCAGACACTGGCCACTTGTAGGTACTAAGCCTTTGAACGTGGTTGCTGCAACTGAGGAACTTTATTTTTACTTAATGTGCACTGATATAAATTAAAATATAGATTTAAATACCAGCTGGGGTGCTAGTACTAAGATCAGTTGAGCAACAGGAGGAGAAATTAAGTGGCTTCTTTTTTTTTTTTTTAACTTCCTTAACTGTTCCACTTCCTCTTACCCTCCTTACTGTGATTAAATAGTGTCAGTCATAAAATTTGTACTAAATAAATTGGCTAAAAAACAAGTGATGATGGTTTTCTAAATCTACTTACACATGTATTTGCTATACTAGTAAAATAATGTTTTATTTTAAATTCCTTCCTTTCTAATGCATGCTAATTTAAATTTAGATAAGTGTGCTATAAAGATAGTACTATCATAATTAGTAAATATCAGAACCATTTTCAAATTGAAATCTTTTTGTAGGAAAATGGTAGAAGTTAATCTCTTCAAGTAATGCTCTCATGTCAATTTATTAATTAAATCAAACATAAATGTGGTCTTCTCTTTTTATATATAAACATTATATTTATAATATGAATTAATTGTGCAATTAATAACATTCAAGAAGTTCAGTATTTTGTTAAGATCGAAGTTACACTCTGTCTCTATTGATATAGACTGTGGGTTGTTTTTGTTTGGATTTGCTGTTTTTATTCCCCTGAGTATACAATGACATTAGCTATCTGACATCAGCTTGAGACTTGTCAAGGTTGTCTGGTTTATACAGTTCATAAGATTGTTGTTGCCTTCCATGCATATGTTAGGACAATTGTTTCCTATCTGCCAAACCTAATCAATGAATTATTATGTCTATCTTCTCTCTTTCTCCAAATCACAGCCCACTCAAGAACAGTTTAGCCCTAAAGTGGGCATAATATTACTCTTTTTCAAAAACACAGTTATTTTAAACCACGACTGAGAGCTGTGTGTCTTATATTACCAACGTATTTCCATCTGTGGGAAAACACTTTTCTCTATTGAAAGACAAATCACCTTTAGATATAATAGATGACAGCAACCCAACTCTAAAGTAAAACCACTTGTAACCAGTTGCCTTTGGCTAATGAGGTAAGGCATACTGGATGTTAAATTCTACTTTATAGACAGAGAGAGGGGAAGGGAAAAGGAGACAGCATGAGTGGAGGACAAGAAGACAGGGAGAAGAGGGAGGCGAATAGGAGGAAAGGAAGAGGGAGGAGCCAGAGAGCCTGAGAAAATCCTGCTTAACGCAATTCCTTGTGAAGTATTGTGTATCTCAGGATGAGAGGAAGATTCAAACTGCACCTACCATTGAGAGTTTCTGATTTGACTTGAGCACAGAGGGAGAATAAAATCTTGTAAAATCATGACAGCGTCATGCTAATATTACATTGAATTCATTGACTCTTTAACATGCACTGTTCTAGGTATTGGAAGATACAACTTGGAGTTAGAAAAATGAGATTGCTGACTGTGATCCAAGATGGCCGAATAGGAACAGCTCCAGAATGCAGTTCCCAGCAAGAACAATGAAGAGGGTGAGTGCCCACCGCATTTCCAAACTAATTTTCACTGCCCACAGACCAGGAGATTCCCAGGCTGAAAAGTGCCATGAGTTTTCTGCACGGTGGTTTCAGCCAGTGCTGGGTTGGTGCACAGGAACTCACACAAATCTGTGTGGCCCTTTCAACTGGCATCTGGAATGCCAGGGAGACAGAGCCACCCATTCAACTGAAAGGGAGGGAGCAGAGACAGGGAGCCAGGAGCTTTGGCTTGGCGGGTACCATCCCCATGAAACAAACCATCTGAACCCTCTGGATTGAGAGTTTCGCAGTAAGCACAGCTGGACCCAAGACAGTCCAGCTCAGTGGGGGGAAGAACAACCACCAATACCCAGGCAGTCTGCAACTACTGAGGCAGTTCACATAGCAGCTGGGCAGAGCCTGCAGCAGCTCAGCAACACCTCTGCTGGCAGACTGTGACTAGACTACTCCATGCAGGGCAGGGCATCTATGCAAAAAGGCAGCAGCATGACAGGAACTTATAAATAAAGTCCACCTTCCTAGGACAGAGCACCTGAGAAAAGAGGAGGTTATGAGTTCTGCTGCAGTGGACTTAAACATCTGCCCAGCGGCTCTGCAAAGAACAATGGAGCTCCCAGAACAGCACTTGAGCTCCTATAAGGGACAGACTGTCTCCTCAAGCAGCTCCCCGACCCCCATATACCCAAAGAGACACCTCATAAATGAGAACTCAGGCTGACATTTGGCAGGTACCCTTCTGGGATGAAGATAACAGAAGAACAAACTGGCAGCAACCCTTACTGTTCTGCAGCCCCCATGGGTAATCCCCAGGCAAGCAGGGTCTGGAGTGGACCTCCAGCAGTCCTGCAGCAGAGGGGCCTGACTGTTAGAAGGAAAACTAGAAACAGAAAGATATAACTTCATCATCAATGAAAAGGATGTCCACTCAGAGACTCTATCCAAAAGTCACCAACTACAAAGACCACAGGTAGATAAAACCACTAAGATGGGAAGAAATCAGCACAAAAAGGATGAAAACATCAAAAATCAGAATGTCTCTCCACCTCCAAAGGATCACAAGGTCTCACTAGCAAGGGATCAAAGATGGATGGAGAATGAATCTGATGAATTGACAGAAACAGGCCTCAGAAGGTGGGTAATAACAAACTTCTCAGAACTAAAAGAACATGTGCTAACCCAATGCAAACAAACTAAGAAACTAGAA
The DNA here is from genome assembly GCA_963574635.1 of Cheracebus regulus. NCBI lineage: Eukaryota > Metazoa > Chordata > Mammalia > Primates > Pitheciidae > Cheracebus > Cheracebus regulus. The sequence continues at coordinate 389 of CAUYQU010009189.1, read as the reverse complement.
AAAAGGTTAGATGAGATACCAACTAAACAGCTTAGAGAAGAATATAAACGACTTGATGGAGCTAAAAAACACACCACAAGAACTTTGTGAAGCATACACACGTTTCAATAGCCGAATCAACCAAGAAGAGAGGATATCGGAGACTGAAGATCAACTCAATGACATAAAATGAGAAAGCAAGAATAGAGAAAAAACAGTAAAAAGAAATGAACAAAGGCTCCAAGAAATATGGAATTATGTGAAAAGAACTAATCTACATTTGATAGGTGTACCTGAATGTGACGGAGAGAATGAATCCAAGCTGGAAAACACTCTTCAGGATATTATCCAGGAGAACTTCCCCAACCTAGCAAGGCAGGCCAACATTCAAGTCCAGGAAATACAGAGAA
>CAUYQU010009188.1:0-23423 GCA_963574635.1 Cheracebus regulus | reverse complement strand
GTGGGGCTGCTCCGCCTGGGAATCTCCTGGTCTGGGGGTAATAAAAATCCGTCTGGAAATGCGGCGTCCACTCACCCTCTGCACTTTCACTGGGAGCTGCAATCCTGAGCTGCTCCTAATCCGCCATCTTGGATCTCCCTCCCTGCAATTCTTATTTTTTAAAAAAGTTGGGAATGTGTTCATGTTTGGCGGTCTGATAACATACAGAAAATTGTAAAGGAAACTTTATCTAAAAGAAAAAAAGTATAAATCTAAATTAAAATACAGTGTCATCTGTAAAATGTTTCATAATGAGACAGCAGTTAAAGTAGCATTTACTTCATACAGAACACACAATGTAGAGTCAAATCCCTAAACCAACCATGCCAGAGAAGGAGGAGCTGTCCAAGGTATTGGTGCTGAATGTTTCTATATTTCATACTGTAATTTAAACTTTCCTAATGAAAAGCTTTCTTATGTAGACTCATATTTTCAGAATTTAAGGAATCGTAAAGAGTAATTTAATTGTTTTGATGACCTGGGATTATTTGGGGTATAATTCATGCAGTTACTGGGGTTTTGTATATTATCTATTTTTTTCTTACTATTTGACCTTTCCTTTCTTTCAGATATACCTTCTTGTTGCTGATTTGTATCTAAATATGAAATCACTGTTTTCTAATCTTCTGCTTCTAGAGAGTTAGTAGGGTAGTGGAATGGTTGCACATGAATTCAGACAAAACTTGGTTAAAATCTCTTCCCTGACAGATTTAGGGAATCTGTCACTTTAATCATCCTAATAAGCCTCAATGTACTCAAAAGGTAAAAATGGAAGTACAGTCTATCCCATAGGAAGGATTAAATTTGAGAATTAAGAAATAATACATGAAATGCAAAGCAAAGTCCCTCTCATAAAGAGTAATTTAATATGTTAATTTGATTATGTTTCCTCCCCTAATCTACAATGATTTAAAAAACCATGTAATTAGGTATGTCAAATTGATGTTGCAGTGAATATTTTCTAGCCTTCTTGGTGTCCAAGTGCATAAATCCTCTATTTGATCTTCACTCTCACCTTATCTGTATGTCTCCTGATATGGAGCCTCAGCATGCAAGAAACATGTTAGCAGTGCAAGTTGCACTATCTACTGTTTGGGGGTAGTAGGATGTGATCACTTATCCAATTACTAGCGAAACTGCTTAAGACATTTTTGTAATTAGCATGCCATTCCAAGAGGTCAGTGTCCTTAACAAGCAGGAATATGGATAAATAATACATCATTTTTTTTTCTGGCCAGTAGCAATTTCTTTGTTATTTTCTATGGCCTTAACACTTTAATTTTTTTTTTAAGTAAAGTAAAAAAAATTCTAATCAGTTGTTTTCATAACAACTATCATAATAGTCTGGAGAAAAGTTAGATTAAATATATAATTAAATGTTAGATGTGTATATGTATTTAATATTTTAGCATATATGACTACAAAATTTTTCTTATGTTAGAATTGGCAGTATTAGAATGGTTAGGAAATAACCTACCCTTGTGACAATTCATTTACTTAGTACTGGATTAATCCACATGAAACTTGCAGCACAGTTTTTATCTAACCATAGACATCAGCTGAAACTTTTACCAAAATTATGCAGATCTCTATACCTTATTAGCAGATTCTGTTTCAGTAAAAATTTGGTATATAAACTAAGTATAAAATTAGTATATAAACTAAGTATAAAATTAGTTTATAAACTGAGATTCCCTCTTAAAACATTTAAATACAGTGGTTCAGAAAACAGAATTTATAATAATGCATTTGATTAGTGAGAAGTCTATGATAGATAAGCAGTTCTGTTTCACAGTGTTTTCTAGAGACTCAGGTTAGCAAATCAAGTCTTATTTTCCAAGAGGGCTGTTCCCATTGTTACCATTCCCAGTTGTGGTAAAGAAGGAAATTCAAGACAAGAGTGACGTCTAAAAAGATGACCAAGGCAAATCAATTTTACTTCCTTTATTTTGAGCCTAATTTACATTGAACAGAATGTTGCAACATGGCCAGCAGTAGCTACAGAAGGCTGAGATATATGGTTGATAAGTGAGTAACCATGCATTTAGCTAGCAGTCTGCTTAGTACATTGCCAAACATGAAGAAGAAAAGAATCAATGAGAGTCATATTTTTTCTTTAATAAATAGGGCTGGATTTTTGAATATTTAAATCCATTCTTGGGCAAGTTTGGAAATTTTAGGATGAAGGGGAAAAACAGGGCTCAGGCACTAGAAAGATCCATTTTCAAAATATGGGTCTGGCCTCCAAATTCTATGTTAAACAAGGCAAAACCTCTGTTTTATATTATATATTTTTCATGATGCAGAAGAAATGATTAATATAATTGACACACTACAGAAATATATAGAACGCAAAAGTCCTACAACCCTTGCATAAGATAATCACTGCTAATAGTTTCCATAGTTTTCTTTTATATTTTACATTGCTTTCTAAATTCATATCAATATATTTCTATTCAATTTTATTTTACAAAAAGTTCACTTTCAGCAAGCTACAAACCACCAAACCATAGAACAAATTCTTACCTAGTAAAAAACTATCTAAATAAACATGTGGGTCAGGTGCAGTGACTCACATCTGTAATCCCAGCAATTTGGGTGGCTGAAGTGGAAAAGTCACTTGATCCCATGAGTCAGAGACTAGCCTTGGCAACATAGGGAGATCCCATCTCTATGAAAAATTTAAAAAATTAGCCAGACATAGTGGCACATGCCTATAGTTCCAGTCATTTGGGAGGCTGGGGCAGGAAGATTGCTTAAACCCAGGAGCCCTAGGCTATTGTGAGCTACGATCAAATCGCTGCACTCCAGGCAAGATGAAAGAGAGAAAAAAAGTGCAAATATGTTTTGTTTATAAATATATCTATTATAATATTTGAAATATTATTCCAAATGGAGTAAATAAAATTATTTTAAATTCCAACTTATTCCAAGGAAGAAATTTTGGAAAATTTTGAGGAAGTTAAAAGAAATGAAGACTATACATACATTTTGAAATAGAAGTATGGTTAAGACATATTAAGGTAACAACAAAGCAGATTACAGGGCAGTGTAAACAATATCATTGCTATTCTTAATGTAAGAAAAGCACCATAAAGAATCATATATTTAATGGGAATATATGTATTTTTTACTTTGTCTTTGCATATCCATCACATTTAGGGCAACTAGAACTCAAAAATCCCCAAAGTTTTTTATTTGTGTGGGGTGGGCGGGGGGCGGGGGTGTGTGTGTGCACAGGTGCTTTTGCTTTTTTGATAAAACATAAATATTAAATGTTTTTACACTTTCTTTGAACATAATTCTTCTTGTAATAAAATAGTCATAAATATGGAAGTGATTTTCCTATATGCTACATTGTCCAGCCAATATACTTAAAAAATAACATGTGCAGAATAAGTAGAAAAAAATTAAAGTTATTATCTGCTTTACATTACTTTCAAAGATCATTTTCTGACTATATGCCTATCACAAAAAGACATTTTAACAGGGACTCACACAGTGTACTGATGCCCATTTATAAAGGCAATTGAATTCACTTTTTGAAAATTACTCAAATGATTCTGCTAGGTGTACATTTGTTGGTAAAAATAAATGGGAATTGGCAACCTCTCAAAAAATTCAATCACAATGATTATCATACTTCTATACTTTCTTTATTATTCTCCCCACATGCACAAAATTAAGTGATTCAATTCAATTTGACAATATCTGAATTTTTGTGTGCTGTTTGTAATATACTGTCTAGTCACTGAAGAGGAGTCAAAGATAAAGTGAGTTATATGTCAAGGACTATCTGCATCATCTCAGTACTGAGATGAGAAAAATGTAAGGCAGAGCAAGCATACTGCATTAAAAGAATTCTGTATAAATTACTATCCTCAGGATGTAGAGCTCCCCTCTGTATCATGTCATTATCAGAACCTTGAATTGTTCTATGAAGGAGATAGCATCTGTGTCTTAAGATTATCTGACAGGAGAATACAGGCCAGGCTAAAGAAAGAAAGTATAAAGACTGGTGTTAGGGCCTTGAAATACGCTTACATGCATTTTCTCATTTAATGTCTTTACTGTTTTTTAAGGAAATATATTAGTTTGCTATAGCTGCCAAAATAAAGTACCATACACTGGGTTACTTAATAAAAATTTATTTTCTTATATCTCTGAAAGCTGGAAACCTGAGATCAAGGTATAGCAGGGTTGGTTTCTTCTAAGGCCTCTCTCTTTGGCTTGCATGTAACCATCTTCCTCTAGTGTCTTCATATGATCTTTACGTGTATCTGTATTCTAATCCTCTCTTCTTATGTGGACACCAGTCAGACTGGATTAGGACCCACCCATATGACCATATTTTGCCTTAATTACCTCATTAAAAATTCTAACTCCAAAATATTATGATGTGCTAAGGGTTAAGACTTCAACATATAAATTTGAGGGAGGACACAGCTCATCCCATAACCAATAAGCACTACTATTATCCCTAATTTATATGTATAAGGGATTTGAAAGGTTAAAAATTTGAAATAATGAATACTTTACTTATGATCACAGACCCAGTAAGTAAAGGGCTAAGTACAATATATAATATACCTTAGTCTACCTGGCTTCAGTCCTGAAACATAGTCAGGACTTGACAAGTAAGTATCGGATGAATGAATGAATAATGAAGATACATTTTATGAGTGACTATTATTCCTTACTAAGTCTGTCCTCTGATCCCAGGTGAATTAGCAACACCTGATAAGACATTTTTTTGTTATGCTGAATAATGAAGCCATAAAGAGTGATCCAACATAACAAGGGTTCTGGATCCTCGTCATACTTTTCCATCTAAACACAGTTAAAGAGTTTATATTGCAAATGTGAAAACAAAAATCAAAGCAACAGGAAAAACTCTCTATTTACTTACTCTACCTGGACTTTAAAAAAAAATTAATTTCCAAGAAGTACTTGCTGTTGACCTCTTTTGAACAATCAGGCAGTAAAAACCTTAGAAAAAACACTCAAGGGGACTATTTGAATTCTTGAACAAAGCTTTACTTTCAGCTCAAATCAAACAAGGCATGAGCAAGACATCAAGAAAGGCTGGGCTGTAAACTGACTCAGTGTTGCTCCAGAGGACAATTTAGAACAAAAGGTGGATGAGACAAGATGGAAGGTGTTGTGAGCATATAAAGAATGTTCTGACCAAGACAGCCTAAACATTCCCCTCACTTGACTAAATTTTAGACAGGTTTCTTCCTGACTGTAGACCCTTGACTTCCCTTCTCTTAGAACATTTACATTAGAAAATTTGTCATTAAAATTTTTCTCTGCCTCCCTGAAATGTATGTAAATCTCCTCAAAAGAATCTCCAGTTTTAAGCTCTGGGGAATGTCTTTCTCAATGACCTGGGAGCCTCTGAAATATAACCATCATGGAAGATAGTTTATCTTAAAGTGTTTGTGGGAAGGTAGCAGTCTAACTTTAGTGAATGCCTGGCTCCAAGTTGTACAACTACCTTCTATGAGGAAAATAAGAGAAAATTAACTTTTTCTTCAGGTAAGCTCAACTAGAGAACACAGGTAACCTATGTTCCCCTGCATCCCAGCTCTTAAAACCTCTCAAGCTCTTTGTTGAAGCTGAGTTGAATTCAGTCTCTCTCCCCTATTGTGATAGTCTTGCATAAAGTCTTCTTTTCCAGTTTAACTTTGCCAGTACAATTTTTCTATGAAAGTTCTAAAAATTGAAGCTATCCAATAAATGATAGTGAGCTACATTTTACTGAAAATTTACTGTCTGAGAAACTCTCTTATATTCCTTATTTTTTTCATCTACCTTACAATAACCCATAAGATAGAAACTGTGATTGTCCTCTTTTATGGATGAGGTAACTGAGACTTAGATTTAAAAAAAAAAAGTAATATGCACAATTTTCACATAGTTTCTAAGGCAAATTCATGATAGAGCCAGAATGTATGAGGCTGAATCTAGCATCATTGAATCAATTTGCAACTTTTCCTCTAACAGCTTAGATTTATCAGGCAAGGGAAAAAATCATGGAAAATTTCTGGAAAGACAACTGGCAATGAGGAAAGTGCTATTCTAGAAGACCAATATGAAAAAAAAAGAAAGAGTAGGATGGAGCTGGGCATTTCAAAGGTGCTGCAGTGATGCAGGATTAAGGAAATGGCTGAATCACGATACATGATGCTACCATAAAATTTTTATACATATAATAATGCCATTAATACCTGGCATTGATTGAGTTGTTACAGTATGATGGACAATGCTAGGTATTTTGCACATACTATTTCATGAAATCTTCAAAAGCATCATTTGCTATAGGTACTATAATTACCCTTTTTCTGAATTTTTGCAATGTATAAGGTACTGTGTTAAGTGATTTATTAAATCATTTTATCTATGCAACAGTCTATAGTGAAAGGTACTATTGTTTTTCTATTTTTATGTATGAGAAAACTGAACCCTAGAGATTAAGTAACTTGTCTAAGGCCACGCAGTAAGTGATAAACACAGCATTCAAAACAAGCCTCTCTGAATCAAGAGTCTAGGTGATAACAAATCCATGTTTATTCCATTATTATATATTCATACATTCTTTTGAACTCTACAATTTTTTAAAAATTAGATGTTGAAATGAGACTCTGAAAATGTATAGTCATTTAGCTAATATTTAAACCCAGTCTTGATTATGATAAAGATAACATAAAAAAACATGAAACCAAATCTGTTTGCCTTTAATGTACCTTACAGAATTCTCTAATCTTCTAGCATTAATAAGATTGCTTACAATTAAAAGGCTGAAAATTCTTTGGGCTGTTATTATGCTGAAATGTCTGTTAAATCATATTATATTTGTCATCTGAGAGCTCCCAGATACTATTTACTGATGAGTTCACTAAAGTTAGCAATTGTAACTTGCTAACTTTAAAATGAGAGAATTTTAAAATGAATTAGATGAGAGAATTTATTTTAAAATTAAAGAATTAATCAGCAACTGTATGTTGTTATATTTTGGTTTTAATTGATGTAAGATGTAAATGGAATTTACCATTTTAACCATTTATTTTTTCAGACGGAGTCTCACTCTGTTACCAGGGTAGAGTGAAGTGGCATGATCTCAACTCACTGCAACCTCCACCTCCCAGGTTCAAGTGTTTCTCCTGCCTCAGCCTCCCAAGTAGCTGGGACTATAGGCATGTGCCACCCCATCCAGCTAATTTTTGTATTTTTAACAGAGACAGGATTTCACTATGTTGGCCAGGATGGTCTCTATCTTTTGAACTTGTGATCCACCCACCTTGACCTCCCAAAACGCTGAGATTTCAGGCACAAGCCACCATGCTCGGGCTACTTTAACCATTTTTAAGTGGACAGTTCAGTGACATTAAGTACACACATTGCTGTACAACATTGTTGTGCAACAGGATGATACATTATCTTAAAAGGAAGAAAAATAATAAGAAATGCCATAGCAAATTGTTTCATGAAAACGTGGATTTAATGTAAAATAAATAAATAAAATAAAAATTAATAAATTATAATGTGTTTTCTATGTTGCTTTCCCATTAATTAGATAAGCACTTTCATCTGAGAGTCTGCGATGTCTGTACTAGCTTGATTCAGGTTGCAAGGTGTCAATTAAAAAAATCAAACTCTGTAAGCATTCGAAGAAACTTATTTTGAGCCAAATGTGATGACCATGACCATGACACAGCCCCAGGAGGTTCTAAGAACATGTGTCCAAGGTGTTTGTTTCACAGCTTAATTTTATACATTTTAGGGAGACAGAAGTTACAGGCAGACATCAATCCATACAGGTAAGGTGTACATTGGTTCAGTCCAGAAAGGTGGAACAACTCAAAGTAGGGGGGCTTCCAGGTCACAGGTGGATTCAAAGATTTTGTGACTGATAATTGGTTGAAAGAGTTAAGTTATTATCAAAAGAGTTGGAATCAACAGAAAGGAGGATCTCAGTTAAGATAAGGGGTTTTAAAGATCAAGGTTTTTATTATGAAGATGAAGCCCAGAAAGCAGACTTTAGAGCTCTTACACTAGGCCTGAAAAGGTGCCAGACTCTTAGTTAATTCTCTCCAGGACCAAGGAAAAGATCTGGAAAGGGAAGGGGAATTCTCTGCAGAAAGTTGATTTTTCCCACAAAAGTCAGCTTTGCAGGGCCATTACAAAACATATCAAAGAAATATACTTTGGGGTAAAATAATTTGGTTTCTTTTGGGGCCTGTTTGTTATCTTTCATCTGATGCTGTATTACAGTAAGGATGGAATTTGGTATCTCACTGCTACAGAGAGTCTGTTTTGTCAGTCTTGAGATCCCTGTTTAATGTTAATGCTGGTCAATTGTCCCTGAATTCTCCAGGAAGAAGGGTACAATGAGGCATGTGGGATCTCCCTTTCCCATCATGAATTAGTTTTTCAGGTTAACTTTGGAATGCCCTTAGCCAAGAGGAGGGTTCATTTAGTTGGTTGGGCAACTTAGAATTTTAGTTTTGTTTTAAAATGAGTTTGCACTGCCTCTATCCATTGAACAATGGAATCACCAGAAACTATTATACAAAGTTCCAACATCACTGCAAATGAGGAGGCTCAGAGAGAAGGAAAGCTGAGAGATGAAAGGAGCACCCTCCATGAGGAAGGAGAGTATAATCAGCAAAGCTGGGCAAAAGACAGATTCTCATCAGGAAAAGACAATCCTCTTTACTGACTGTAGTACAGAATCTCCATATGCTAGTCAACTTTGACATTTGTTTTCTTTTTTTTTTTTTTTTTTTGCTGGACTTGGGCTTGTTCAGAACACCATGCTGTGGCAAACAGACTGACACTCCCCTCATTTAGGTGATAATTCATCTTGGTTCCCTCTATTCATAGCAACAAACAGGGTTCAAAGACTGACCCAGAGTAATGACTCAGCAATTCTTTACTCACTTTCCTAGCATAGTAGAATTTTTTTGTTGTTATTAGATAATTCAAAATTCAAAATGCGTAATACAAAATTGCCACATTTAGCCCATAACATTTGGTTCTGTTAAATAATAAGGAAGTAAGATTTTAAACAAGAAATTATAAAACCTCTGGACCCTTTCAGGGATGATGAATATATGCAAGTTTGTACTTAGGCCTCTCAACCAGGGCATACCTCATGATGAATTCTGCCACTCGGTCTCTTAAACCTGAACTAGGCTTTTACTTCCTAAGAGCTAATGGTTATCCTTTAAATGAACTTCATTGGCCATGGCTGCTCTCAACCATGCAATGTTAATCCAAATACACACCAGGCACAATACAGGTAAAAGCAAAATTATATGTTTTAAAATATTTAGACAGTGATCAAGTTATCATATAGTATAAAAAATAAAATAAATCACTTTTTCATCAAACCAGCATGTTTTTTTCTTTCCAACTCTAAGGAGTTGGTAAGAAAGACATTTACTAATGTTTAATTTTAAAAAAAAACATTTACTAATGCTTAATCACTGAATCAAGTGAAAAGGTAAAGCTAACCCAAGAAATTGCCACAAAAATTTTGCAAAACATGAGTATCCCATTTATTCAGGGACATTTAATGATCAAAACTAATATCTTGAGTTAAAATTACTAGGGGATATATTTAATGGAGGAATGCAAAGGCCTCAAGAGAAATCAACTGTAAAATAATCAGTAATAAAATCTGTAACCTAAGTAAGAGCTCATGCAAAGAGCAAGACTTGGCAATAGGGACCTAAAGCAAATACGGATGTTATCAGCAGACATTAACCTGTCTAGGAGACCAAGAAAGGGACCTCAAGTAAATGAATATTAAAATAATATTTTAAGCCAAACTAATTGAGAAAAATTAAGCCTACAGACAAAAATCAGCACTGCTTTCAGAACAGTTTTATAACTTTTATACTTCACTGTATATGAAGACTGCAAAATGTGCATAGTTCTTCAGAGATTAAGTTCAGTAATTTTATAATGCTTTGCTTCATAATATCACATATTTCAGAAGTCTTTCAAGATTTCTTATGTTGACTCTGGGAATAGATGGATTGTATCTGATTATCAAAATCAACATTATGGATTCATTACTTTTATATTGTACTGAGCAAATATAATTGTTAAAGTCTCATGAAAAATGTTAGCATCCTTTATTGCTACATATTATCTGGGTATCAATAAGGCATAAATTGGTGTAGTAGCTGGCAGAAGCCAAAAATGGTTCAAAGGGATGAATAATCTACTGGAATGTGAAATTTGAAAGAATATACAAACGAAGATAATTCTATAAACACTGAAAAAGGAAGTCTGTGGGTTTCTTCCTAGTCACTGTTAATTCAGGTAACTTGTATTGACAGTTAAGTGCACATACCAGAGTCAGATGAACTGGGTTTGAATACAGCTAAGCAATCTTACAAAAGTATTTAAAATTTCTCAGCTGGAGTTTTTCATTTTTAGAGGATAAAAATGATACATCTACCTCATTTGGTTGTTTTGAGCATTTAAATGAAGTGAAGTGTTAAAAGAAGTGGCATAGGTGGGTACGGTGGCTCATGCCTGTAATCCCAGCACTTTGGGAGGCAGAAGCAGGTGGATGAATTGAGGTCAGGAGTTTGAGACCAGCCTGTCCAACATGGTGAAATCTGTCTATACTAAAAATACAAAAATTAGCCAAGTATAGTAACGCATGCCTGTCATCCCAGCTAGTCAGAAGACTGAGGCAGGAAAATTGCTTGAACCCAGGAGGTGGAGGTTGCAGTTATCTGAGGTTGCACCACTGCACTTGGCCTGGGCAATAGAATGAGACTGCATCTCAACAAACAAACAACAACAAAAAGTGCTTGGCATATAGTAAAGTTCTAAAAAATGCTAGCTAGTATTTAGCTACTAACACTACCTGTGAGACCACTCCTCTTTCCCTCTTAATCCAGGCAAGCTCACTTCTTATCAGCTTGGCTCTAGGAGATCTGTCTCTGGTTTTAATACCTTTGTATATAAATGAGCACACAAATATGAGGAAAGAAAGTTGGAAGCAGGGAGCCTAGGAATGAAAGAAGAGTTGCAAAACTTTAATTCAATTACTGAAGCTAAAAATTTAACTTTGTTACAATACTATTAAACAAAGTACAGGATGTATTCAGATTTCACCTTTTTTTCTGCTAAAATCCTTTTTCTTTTCTAGGATTCAATCCAGGATTCTATACTGCACTTAGTTTTCATGTCTCCTTAATCTCCAATCTTAACAGTCCCTTAGCCCTTTCTTCCATATCTTAACATTCATTACTTTGTAGGATGTTCTTCAATTTGAGTTTGTATATCTGATTTGTTTTTTCATTTCTGAAAATTTGCATTATTGGAAAGGATAGCACAGAAGTGATGTTCTCTTCTCAGGGCATTGTATCAAAAGACATATAATGCTGATATGTATTATTGGAGATGTGCATCTTGATTATTTTGCTAAGATGGTGTCTGCCAGGATTTTCCCCTGGGGACTTACTCTTTCCCCTTGGCATTAATAAATATTTCAGGCAAGAAAATATCAGACAACACTCATGTCTTGTTTTTGCTTTAAATTTCACTCACTTTTTTCAGCTTTTCTGCATGGATCTTGCTTATGGCAATTATTACTGAGGGGTTCTAACAAGGATTTTATATCTTCCTTATTATATATATTAATGGAAATTTTTCTTAAGAATATTTTGCTCTGCCATTTATTCAGTTATATATTTATATTAATATGGACTCATATATTTATTCCCTGATTTATAATCCATTAATATACTTATTTCATTGTTCAATGTGTTCCATTTTTGTCCATTGAGAGCTCTTTCAGATTAGTTCCTGTGCCTTTCAAATATGTCTCCATCTTTTTTAGCACTTTCTTGAATTCTGGAAACAAAAGATGTTCCAGTACCATCTTGTATTTTTCCCTGCCCTAGCCCTGGAATCAACCAGTTCTACAAAGATTCTTGTTTTTTCTTTTTGCTTTGTTTGTTTATTACAGAAGATCTGGGTGTCTGTATTGATATCTGGCTCTTTATTCTACAAGCCAAGATCAGAGGTCTAGGTGTGCTAATTGCTACTGATATGTCATTGCTTTAAGCATTTACCAGTAGACAGAGCCAGAAAATGTATGTATCCCAACTTATACACAGATACATATCTACATGTATTTCTAAATATGCTTATCTTTATCTATTTATAAAATTATATAATTTTTAAATGAGTCTGTATTGATACCTCTAACTCAGTCTTGCATACGTTTATTCTAGCCTATCCTGTTTTATTTGTAACTTCTTTCTCCAGTTATAACTTCCCTCTCATTATTTATATTTACTTCTTGTCAATTCTAGCATAAAAATGAAGATGTTCATAATTTCTAGCCCATAGTCCTAAGAAAAATAAATTTACAAACTAAAGTCCACTATTTGTATACATTTCTCTCTTTGGTCTTAACAGCACCCAATCAAAACATGGCCTTCTGAAGTTACTTAGAAGTTACTTCTAAGTTACTTACTTCTAAGTTACTTAGCTCAGTCCCTTTCCTCTCCATCTGCTGAAGTGAGACTATGCAATTAATTTATAACACAATTAGATATATTTGCTACAGTCTGCATATTTCCCCTCCCCAGCCTTTTTCACACATCCTGGTTTGGTTTGATTTTTTCAATTGGTAAAAATGACTTTTCATAGTAGGCAGTTTTATAAGAGTTTTAACAGATATTATTCACCTCTCAGTCTCATTACCCATGAAATTTTCTCATACTACACCATTATAGAAACTACTTTTCCCATTTCCAATTTCTAGCAACCACTGATCTGTGTTTGTGTTCCTCTCTACAGTTTTGCCTTTTTTGGTGAAATCAGGCAGTATATTGCCTTCAAGATGGCTTCTTTCTCTTGACAAAATGCATCTTAGGTTTATCCATGTTCATATGTGAATCAATAGCTCTTTTATTTTTCTTTTTAAGTTGTATTTCATTGTATGGTATGTTTATCTTGAAAATAAAAATAAAAATAAAAATGAGCCCATAGGTCCAGGAACTGATCTGATGTTCACAGTTAGGCTTCAATGTTATTACAAACTGATCTGTGTTTATAGCTAAGCCGCATTGTTCCCTTGTTGGACATAAACAATCTCACAGAATATCTACTTCAGAAAAAGCTATTCTTCAAGCCTCAAAATACAAAGCATCCCAGCCTCTCCTTAAATAGGTAACTTCCAATTTTTTACCAACTTTAGTTTTAACCACACTCATGTCTGCCTTCCCAATAGTTTAGATGTATTGAGATACTCAATCATAGAATTGCTCCCAGTTTCTTACTAAACCTTCAGCAGAATGAACTGCTGCTTCCTTAGACCCTCTCTGAAATTAGCCAACCAAAGAACAAATTACACAATTATTTTTTTTTTTAACACTATCTTACCAAGTTACCTAACAGTTTCCTTTGGTTAGCATTCTCCCTTAATTCAATGAATAAAAAACCCAACTTGTTCATCTACAAGTATGTTCTAGTAGGCCTGGGCTATAAAACATTGACAGTCTATCACTGATTGAAGGTCATCCAAATTTCCAGTTTTCACTGGTTATGAATAAAGTTTCTACAACCATTGGCATGGAAGATTTTGCATGATTCCACTTCTCTTGGGTAGAACTCTCAGATGTATTGCTGACTCGTATGGGACCACAGAGACCTTAAATAGCTAAAGCAATAGTGAGCAGAAAGAAAAAGTTGTAGGCATCAGAGCACTTGATTTTAAATTACACTATCAAGCTATAGTAGAAACAGTAGCACAGTACTGGCATAAAAACAAACTCATAGACCAATAGAAACAAGTAGAGAACCAATAAATAAATATAAGCACGTACAGCCAACTGAGTTTTGACAAAAATGCCAACAATATACACTCGGGAAAGGACATTCTCTTTAATAAATGGTTGTGTGAAAACTGGATAGCCATATGCAGAAGAATAAACTTAGATCCCCATTTTTTACCACAAACAAAAATCAACTCAAAATGGATTAAAGGCTAAAATGTAATGTCGAACTACAAAACCACTAAAAGAAAACCTTGGGGAAACACTTCAGGACATTGATCTGGACATAAATTTTTTAGGTAAGACCTCAAAAACACAGGCAACAAAAGCAAAAACAGACAAGTGTCATTACATCAAGCTAAAAAGCTTCTGCAAAAAAGAGAAAAGTAATCAACAAAGTTAAGAGGTAACCTACAGAATGAGAGAAAAACTACAAACTATTCATTTGACAAGAAATTAATAACCAGAATATATATACAGCTCAATTGAATAGCCAATCAACAAACAATTTGAGTCCTTCAGATAGTCTAGATACAGGTACCAGTCGGAAATGTGAGTTGCAAATATTTTCTACCACTTCATGGCTTATCTTTTCATTGTCTTACACTTGTATGTTTACCTTCTCCTTGCATGTTTCTGAATAGTTGTTATTCTATACTAAAAACAATCTTAACCAAAGAATTAGAATTGAGACCTAGAGTGAGAAAAATAAGAATGGAGATTAGAGAAAAATGATTAATAAATTAAGAGAAATGCTTTTCACATTGATTATTAAAGATTGTGATTAATTCAACTCTCAATGCCTGAAGTCCAAAGTGTAAAATAACCATCACCAACACAACACAACACTACAACATACCAATGACCTTCAATGGCTTTCTATTTCTCTTAGATTAGAATCCAAATCCATAGCTTGCCTAGGTCCTGCTAGCTTCTTTGACCTCATTATTGGTTTCTCGCCCTTTGTCACTATGTACAGACATATTACCTTTAAATGTGTTTCTCATACATACAGATATTTTCTGCCTAAGGACCTTTACTCTGACCTGCTGATGTGCCTCGAAGACTATGTCTCCATGCTGACTTCCTGTCATTGAATTGACAACACAAATATTACCTCTTCAGATCTACCTTTCTTGACATCAAAATAAAAAGCACTTGTTCCTGCTTTTCATTCTTTTTCACATCACTTTGCCTTGCTAACTTTACAGTACATATGATCATTTGGAATCACCTTGATCCTTTGGTGGCCTTTTTATTGTCTTGTTCTCTGTCTCCCCACTCACTAGAATGAAAGCCTCTTAACAATGTAGAAACATGCCTGTCTGAATCACAGCTGAAATCCAAGGGCAGAACTCTAGATAACACTCAGTAATTTTTTTATATATATTTATTGTAATAGGTTTTGAGGTACAAGTGGTTTTTGGTTACACGGATGAAATTACATAGTATTGAATTCTGAGATTTTAGTGCCGCCATCACCCAAGTAGTATACATTGTACTCAGTCTGTAGTTTCCAAATGACTGAATGAATAATGAGGTGAGAAAAATACTAATTAGAAGGCTGCCTTGTGTGCCTAATATTATGAGTAGAACTTTAGTTAATAGATATTAGAACATGAATATATTAGTGTTTACTAAGAATTAGTGAGGACCTACATCCAAAAATGCTTTGTTCATTTATAGTTGTTAAAGTAATAAATGAATCTTTAAAGTAATTAACTAAATAAATGACAAGGATCAAGACTAGTTTAAAGACTGCCAGCACAGGCATATAATAACATCTTGCTATCTGACTTAAGTCCTAAATTTAACCAATGCATACACGTGTTTTAGGTGCATTTTACCTCTTTGGAGCATTAAGGTCACTATTTCTCACATATTTTTGCCGCTGTTCTAGTACAAGAAGACTTAAAATTTTCTTGACTTGAGGCAGTTGGTTAACAGTTCATGAACAACATAACAGGGCTGCAATTGAAATGTATTCTTTTGAATCAAGAAGTTGAGTATTTGTCAGCACTAAAACAAATACTTTCTTTAAAACACACAATTTAGAAAATATTTTAAAACGTTTTCTATTAGGTTTTAATGAATTCATTTTTGTATCATAAAGTTGCTATGTGGTCAACATTTGTTCTAAGAAAAATAACATTTGTGAAAAGTGTGTGTGTGTGTGTGTGTGTGTGTGTGTGTGTGTGAGTGTGTGTGTGTGTGTCTGAAATGAAAGCCTCCAGCATATAATGGTCATTGTACTTAGCACTAGAAATATAACAGACAAACTGCATGGTTCCTCTATTCATGGAACTTAGGGTTTAGGGTAGAAAATTATAAACATTCATTTGTCATACAGTCTATTTAATAGGCAATTACAGCAGCATCATAACTGCTACAACTAAGTCCTGTAGAAGCACATAAAAGGGACACCCATTCTCTACTAGCAGTGAGTGGCAGGGCACAGAGTGATCATGGCTGGCTTCCTGGTGGAGGCCATGGCTAAGTTAACACTAAGCAAAATGTTTGAGCATAAATCAGCTAGGTAGCCATGGGTGCAGGCAGGCTGGGTGAGGGATTTGGCAGCTAATAGGGTTTGAAAAGGAGGGAATGAAAGGCCAACAGGAGAACTGAAAGTACTTCAGCATAACAAGAAAATGGCTCAGTATGATTAGGCACATTACATCTATTATTTGAGTTTAATCATTCCAGTTTATAGAATTATTATTTTATATGAAAAAGATTTTATTAATGAGCATAACTGTGATCTTTATTCTTCTCAATGTCCAAGTCTCTACACAACTTGTTACTAAGGGGTGTTTAGACACTTGTTGGTTATAATCCTACTGAATAGAGTGCTCACTTGCCAAATTAAGTGGTAACTTCATCAGCCCTGATAGTGTATTTTTCCAAGTATTTGATTTACTAAAGCAAAGTGGCATAGGGGCTTATCAAAACAGATTACTTAATCACACAATATCTAAAAAATGTTTACATAATAAAATATTGTTCATGTTAAACTACACTGAAAGAATAAACTTTCACTTATAGGCACTATTCATTCAACCTTTTTGAAAAAAATGTTTTAAATACACAGAATAGATAAATAACTTTGAACTAGATCAATAACTTGGAGAAACTGCAGAGATGAGACAAATGTTAAATTCTTGCTCAGAGTTTTCAGCGATAACTGCTAGGTGCTTTTATTTTTTCATTATATTGAAAAGGAGACAGTGATTGTTTCCTGAAAACTAAGGAAAATACATGAAGGAAATAGATTTGATCCAGAAAGAGAAGAACAGTGCTCAAATGGATTTAACATTTTTGACCTTTAGTAAAGTATCCAGCCTTGGTCTTTGTTTGTTGTGAGCACACGGAGTTGCTGGAGTCCAGAATCCTGTAAGTGGCAGGAGGAGTAGGCCTGGGGGTTCATGTTTGGTAATGAGAGATAATTACACAGGGAAGGCAGAGTAGACCCACTGTGTCTCAAGTGAGATATTCTAGGTAAAGTGAGATTTTAAAAGGAAATAAGAACACGATTACTGCCTTAGTCTGTTTGTACTGCTATAACAGAATACTGAGCCTGGGTAATTTACAAAGAACAGAGATTTATTTCTTAAAGTTTTGGACCTGAAAAGTCGAAGGTCGGGAAGCCTGCTATCTGGTGAGGGCCCTCTTGCTGTGTCATTCCATGGTGGAAGGCAGAAGGGCAAGAGAGCAAGCATGCAAGACAGAAGGAAGGAAACCAAACTCATTTGTTTATCATAACCCAATCCCATATTAATGTCTTTGATCCATTCATGAACACAGAGGCCTGGTAAACCTACTCACCTCTTAAAAGTCCCATGTCTTAACTTTTTTGATTGGGGATTAAGTTTCCGACACATGGACTTTGGGGGGCACATTCAAACCACAGTAATTTTATACACTGGCTATAAAATCTTCTGAGACATTTAGAAAAAATACAAGTGATAATATATTTATAAAATGTGGACTACTACTAATAGAAAAGCTTCAAGTTCTTTTGGACAGGTTATTAAAAATGAGATATCAGGGTTTTGTGTTTTTATTGCTGGAGTCACTTATTTGAAATCAGACCAGGTCAGATTAGTCACTGGCTGTTATTACTATCTGATGGTTGTAACTGATCTTATGAATTATGGCTACACCTTCTGTTCTTCTCAGCAGAGACATTAAAGAAATGCCATATGGTAGGACAGAATGACACTAGATTAGAGGTAAAGAGACTCAGGTTTTGGGGTTCCTACTCTACTGCAAATTAGCTGTTTGTCCTCAGGTAAGTCATCTAAATTGTATGAACTTTTGCTTAAACTCTGAAATGAGAGAGCTTTCCAGATCTATAAGCTTATTATTCAAAAATTAGACCTTGAATTATATTACTTTGATCACCAATAGCACAGTGGAAGAATTAATTAAAATCACAAACTAAAGGACATATCATTCCTCTCTCTGTCAAATAGGGTGTTCAGGGAAGAGAGTTAAAGAAAAGAATGAATTCAGAGTTAAACACAATTTGAAATAACAAAGCTTCCTGTGGCAAATGATTTAATTGTCAGCAGGGCTGTCTGACAAGCTGAGCTGAAGAATAATGAAAGCCCTCTGGTTCCAAAACGTCATCATTGAGATTTTTAGCATTCAATGAATTGAGCCTAGCCACAGTTATAATTCAACAAGGTTGCAAATGGATGACCCATCCAACACACGCTCTTCTCACTTATATCAGTCCAGTACATCAGTGTGGACAAGTGCTCAACCCAGAATAAGCCTGAAACCTTTACTCAGGAAAAGAAGTAGGACCATCTTTAATCTGCTATTTTTCATAACAGATGATCGTTGATTGCATTTTTCTTTTTTAATCTTACTTTCTTCCAACCAGTTGGTTCAGTTTTCTAATTAAAACAACTTTTTTAGTCAGTGCCTGTAAGAGTTATCTACTTACAGTGGTTTTGATTCACCGTTTTGAGTCTACTTTATATTATGCATACTTACTCTCATTTGAATACCAGGACTGTTACCCTCTTGCTTAATATTACTCAGTGCTTCCCCTTAACAATTCTTTATCTGTTTATTAATTCAAATATTTAGGTGCCTAGTATGTGTCATACTTTAGGTATAGAACAATAAATAAAATAGATACAGCCTCAACTCTACTAATTTTACAATACAGTATGAGACACAAACAAGTGATTATTAAAATAAAACATTGGATTGAAATAGACAGCAAATACATACAGAAAGAGAACCTGACCTCAACTTATAGGGTGAGAAAAGCTCTGTAGAAGAAGTAATATTAATTAATGGATAGACAAAATAATGGATAGACAAAATGGATACTATCTATCCATTATTAATGGATAGACAATAGAAGTAATATTAATTAATGGAAAAGGCAAGGAAAAAAGGGTATGCAAAGTATATGCAAAGCCTCCAAAGTCCACATGATTATGGCATGTTATTTCAGTCTGATATCAGAATGAGGGTAGAAGAGATTTGGTTAGGAGTTAGGCTAAAGAAAAACAGAAACTAGATTGAAAAGGAATTTGTAGGCCACACTTAGGAGTGTGGGCTTAAATCTTAGCAGAGAGAAACCCATAAAATATATTTTTAAACAAGGTGGTAGAATTATTATATTGGCATTTTATTAAAACAATTAATCTGGCTAAGGTAGGGGAGAGAGAGGAAGAAAACAAAATAAATAGTAAAAAGTCCAGTCAAACGATTATCCTATTGTCAAGAAGAGAAGAGACATAGAAGGCATCTCAATGCCCTTAGGAAGTAAGGTAAGCTTGAGAGAAGGGGGTAAAGGGGCTAAGAATAATTCCCAGGTTCTGGGATAGATGGTGCCAACATTTATGTAGATGGGGAATATTGGAGGGGATTGCACTGGGGAGTTAGGGGATCAGGGGAAGACTGGGAGCTCATGATCTCAATCTTAGGTTGAGCTTTAAGCATCTTGTGGGAAATTTTGATGAGCATGACAAAAAAGCAGTAGGATACCAATTCCTATTCAACAATTTTCTGAGAAGCTGCTGTGCATCACACACTCTATACTGGGCATTGTGGATGCAGTATAGAATAAGGCATGCTTTTTTTTTATCTACCCTCTTGATTTTTATCATCCATGAAGGAATATAGAAGCAGAAACAACTAATTATAAGTATATTGATAAATGCTATAAAAGGGCAGTATGAAAAGGTACAGGTCAGAAAGACAAATACCTATCACATGTTCTCACTCATGTGTAGAAGCTAAAAAACTTGATCTCATGGAAGCAGAGAATAGAATGATAGATACCAGAGGTTGAGCGGGGTGTTGGGGGAGGTGATGAAGACAGATGAGTTAATGGATACAAACATACAATTAGATAGAAGGAATACATTCTATTATTTGATAGAAGAGTAGAGAGATTATGGTTAACAACAACATATTGTATATTTCAAAATAGCTAAAAGAGTGAATTTGAAATGTTCCCAACACAGGGAAATAAGGAATGCTTGAGGCGATGGATATTCTAAATATCCTGACTTGATCATTACACATTCTATGCATGTAACAAAATGTCACATGTATCCCATGAAAATGTACAAATATTATATACCAATAAAAATAAATTTAAAATTAAATCAATAAATGAAAAGGTACAGGGAATGTAATATACTTTGAAGGTGTTAAAATACCTCCTAAAAAATTGGTATGAGACAAAAAAAGTATTATACCTGAAAAGAGATGCCTGATCTATGAATAAATGGCAGGCCTACTTTACATTTATTTTTATAATATGATATATAAAACTACTGAGATATTAAGCTTTGAAAGATGATATGGTTTGGATTTGTGCCCCCTCCCAAATCTCATGTCACAGTGTTATCCCCAATGTTGAAGGAGGGGTGTGGGAGGAAACGATTGGATCAAGGAGGCAGATGTCCTTGCTTGCTGTTCTCATAATAGCGATTGAGTTTTGAGATCTAGTTGTTTAAGTGTGTAGCTCCTTCCCTTCTTTCTCTTACTCCTGCTTCAGCAATATAGGATGAGCTTGCTTCTCCTTCCCCTTCCTCCATAGTTGTAAGTTTCTCGGCCTTTCCAGTAACGCTTCTTGTACAGCTTGCTGAACCACAGCCAATTAAACCTTTCTTTATAAATTACCCAGTCTCATACAGTTCTTTACAGCAGTACAAGGAAGGACTAATACAAGATGCTATACTTCTAAAGCTTTGTAATGAGAATCCCAAAGATATGTTCATAAGCAAATTTTATTTTTGTAATTTACTTTTTTACTAAGGTTTTTATGCATGAAATATATTATTGAATAACTTCTATGAGCCATTGGTACAGTTGTGATGGACTATCAAAAATGTGATTTAAGTGATGGAAGATGAGATTTATTGAAACTAAATGATTTTAGCTTTATCTGAGAATTTATGTTATTGGCCTTGATCGGACAGTATAGAGTTATGGAAAGTTTATGATCTAGTAATTTCTCATGGTCATTCATAGCTCTGCCACAGAAGATCTGATTATAAAAGCTTTCCTAATAAGCCCATGCTACTTTAACAGTATTTTAACCTGTTTTAAATTTGTATCCACCTCACACTATTGTCCAACGTTGTTTTAGTTGCATAATAGTCTGATATTTTAAACATAACTTGTTCTCCTATATTCCTTACTAATTTCATTATTGATTTTGGAAAATGCATTAACAGTGGTTGGTATGAAGGGATGAATTTAATTGTACTATCAATATTCATGTAGAGGTCTAATAATAAAAGACAATAAGGAGTGTAACTAAAGGGATATGAAGTTTTCAAATTTTTCCTCCCCTATTCAGTGCTCATTACAATATCAAGGCAAAATGAAGACTTTGATTTGTTGGTTCACATCCCAGCTAATTAACTCTAATTCGTTTATTAAAAAGTAGGCATAAGTAGTTGAAATCAGTTATAGAATCTCTATAATCAGGCTGGGGACAATGAGGAAGGTGAAGACTTCATTTTTCCACATATCTTATGCATACAAATGATGTTTAGCATTTAGCAGTTTATTTCTCTAACTATAGGATTGGGGAGATTTCTATTTTTGTCACCTGTCTGATTTAAATTTTATGTCATTAACTTATGCTTCTTTCAAAAACAGGAAAGAATTAATTCAATTACGGTTCCTTCTCTATCTTAGCATATATAAATATTTCAACAGACTCAAAATTATCTATAAGTCTTTTAAGGTTATTACAGTGTTAATAAATTTCTAGGGAGCAGCATATTACTTTTTTAAGAGTTTAAATTTATTACCTGGACAGAGCTACTATGACTAATATAAATGAAATAACAAGTACTTAGAAGCATTGTTAATAGAATTTTTTACCTTGGGAAAAAAAGTGACACGGAAAATAAATTAAATGGTAGTCTATATTATCATGCAGTTATTGGTATTAGAACTCTCCATTTGACTGCACATTCTACAATTTTGTTTGTGTTCTAAAATGTGATACATTATCTGGATGTGAGACTCAGCCCACTGTGCAAGGGAACAGACAATGTACTTAAAAACTCTTGATTAACAAAAATGATCTCTATTTTCAAAATAGACAAAAATCAGAATGACAACAGCATAGTTTCTACATTTATAAGAATAATGTTAAGTTGTACTATTTTAGTAAACTTACAAAGTTCTAATCATTGTCCTCAGCATAGCTTTCTCATCTTGTAGATGTAGAAACTAAGGTCTAGGATAAAAGAATAAGTTTCTCAAATCATTAAAGAATACAGAAAGAATTTGCACCAAGCTTATCTAATAATTCTAGACTCTATCATCTGAACTACTCTTATTAGTTAACAGTAATTAATGATTCATTAGAATTTATATGAGGTCTTGGTGGATAAAAGAAAGGTAAGCTTTATTTACCATTATTTGTGATAAAAATCCATTAATAATTGAATTGGTACACTTTCAGTGACTGTTAAACTGGATTTCTAAAAAGACCTGATAAAATATTGAGCAGATTCTCTATAATTTAAATGTCACATACACAGGTGATCAAAGTCAATCAATTGCTTTGCTTCTTAACTAATTCATAATTCCTGAGTGCTCCAATATTTTCCCATTTCTTGATTACAGAATAATTCAAACCAGACGTTCTTAAAATTTCTTTGGAAATAAACTAATTTAAAAAGTTATATAAAACTCTGGGTCTGCTCCACTAATCCCTAAATGCCCATGCAAACAACAAACACAAGTGTTCACCGACTATTTAAATGGTTCACTGGTCTCCCGAAACTAGAGACCTGCTTTTCTCAGGACACTCCTGGTGTATGCCTGTTGCCAGTGTCCCAAATGACTATAATAGTACCCTGATTAAAACAGTAACTCATATGAACTCTCTACCTAAAAATGACTTATATTTAAAATATGTATCCATTCTTAACTTTCCTTTTATACTTAATTTTCTTTATTTTCAATTTTTGTGGGTACATAGTAGGTATATATATTTATGGGATACATAAAATGTTTTAATATAGGCATGCAATGTAAAATAAGCACATCATTGAGAATGGGGTATCC